>JAQSEC010001339.1:0-13711 GCA_028564925.1 Lithobates sylvaticus | reverse complement strand
GAGAGGAGATGTGGAGGGTATGACGTTGGGCACTATGTAAAGGAGAGGAGTGTGGAGGGTATGACGTTGGGCACTATGTAAAGGAGAGAGTGTGGAGGGTATGACAGTAAGCATGTACAGGAGAGGAGTATGGAGGGCATGACAGTGGGCACTATGTATAGGAGAGGAGGATGAAGTAATCTGGGAAGTAAAAATGTAAAGGTTTAAAAAAATACCAGTTACACTTACCGGTAACGGATTTTCTAGGAAATCTTCCAGGACGGCACACCTGAGAGGATGACTGGTCACACCTGGCAGGAAACACAATTAACAAAGTTTAAAAAGCCCCACCCCTCCCTCTGACCCTCAGTTATGACAAAGTAAACACCCACACCAGTGTCAGAGGGTACATTCTGTGAAGAATAAAACATCACCAACATTTAAGGGTAGGGAAGTAGGCCTGCCGTCCTGGAAGATTTCCTAGAAAATCCGTTACCGGTAAGTGTAACTGGTATTTTTCTCTAGTCATCTTCCAGGACGGCACACCTGAGACGATGAGCAAGAAGTTAAGGCCTACCTTAGGGTGGGACCACCGCCTGTAGGACCTTCCTGCCAAAAGCCAAGTCCTGAGGGGACAACAGCTCCACTCTGTAATGCCTCAGGAAGGTATTATGGCTCGTCCATGTTGCTGCCTTGCAGATCTGATCTATGGAAGCACCTGCCCTTTCTGCCCAGGAGGTCGCCAGAGATCTGGTTGAATGAGCCTTAAGGTGGGATGGAACCGGTTTATCCGAGTGTTTATAGGCTAATGTTATTGCCTGCTTAATCCACCTGGCTATCGTAGGTTTTGAGGCCTGAAGACCCTTTCTTTGGCCCCCAAAAGTAACTAGAAGATGATTTGATCTCCTAAACTCCCTTGCCCTTTCTAGATAGACTAAAAGACAGCGTCTAACATCTAAAAGGTGCAATCTTTCTTCCTTCTCATTCTTCGGATTCTGGCAGAATGATGGAAGAATAATCTCTTGTGACCTGTGGAACCCAGAGGTCACTTTTGGTAAATAAAGAGGATCCTGTCTAAGGATTACCCTGTCCTCTAGGATCAACAAAAAAGGCTCTTTTATTGTCAGGGCCTGTAGGTCGCCTACTCTTCTAGCTGTGGTAATGGCTAGAAGAAAGGCCATTTTAAGGGAAAGAAATTTAAATGAAATTTGATCCAACGGCTCAAATGGCCCTTTCGTCAGGGCGTCCAGAACCAGGGACAAATCCCACGGCGGGAAACTAACTGTCCTTACCGGGGTTAACCTTTCCCTGGCTAGCAAAAATCTCTTAACAAGAGGGTCTTGAGCTAACCTTGTGTCAAAGAACACTGACAGGGCTGCTACCTGGACCCTAAGGGTACTGACCGCTAACCCTAGGTCTACCCCTTCCTGGAGAAAATCCAGAACGGTTGGAATCGTCTGGATAGTTCTCTGATTTGCTTGAGCCCATCTAGAGAAGATCTTCCAGACCTTTGCATAAATCTGTCTGGTAACCTTCTTCCTACTAAGGAGAAGAGTGTCAATTACCTTCTCCGAGCATCCCCTGTTCCTGAGGATCTCCCTCTCAAGAGCCAGGCCGTCAGGGACAGAAACCCCGGGTTGGGATGCAGCACTGGGCCCTGGCAGAGAAGATCCCGCCTGACCGGGAGATGCAGCGGAGGCACGACTGACCACCTCCACATGGTGGGGAACCAGACCCGCTTCGGCCACCAGGGTGCAATCAGGATAAGGTCTCCATCCGACTGTGACAGCTTTTGAAGCACTCGTGGGATGAGTACCAGGGGAGGAAAGGCATATGCCAGGCTGAAGTCCCAATTCTGAGCGAGAGCGTCTACTCCTGAGGATCTCTGTTCTCTCGTGAGAGAAAAGAATCTCCGCACCTTTGCGTTCCTTTGACAAGCGAATAAATCTATCTCTGGTACTCCGAAATGACGTTTTACCAGAGCGAAAACTTCTTCGTTCAACTCCCATTCTCCCTGAAGAATGGGCTGTCTGCTGAGGAAGTCTGCTTGTATATTGAGGGATCCCTTTATGTGGACCGCAGAGATTGAGAGAATGTTTTTCTCTGCTTCTCCCAGGAAATCTTGGGTCAGTGCCCTTAGACTGACTGACCTTGTTCCCCCTTGACGGTTCAAATAGGATACTGCCACCCGGTTGTCCGAGAAAATTTGGACTTCCCTTCCTTGGATCAAGTCCCGGAAGACACTTAATGCCTTCCCGACTGCCAGAAGCTCCCTGAAGTTTGAGGAAGCTCTGCTCTGACTCTGATCCCAGGGACCCTGGGCGTAGCGGTCTCCTAAATGAGCCCCCCAACCCCAGGCACTTGCGTCTGTTGTAATGCCTATTGGGTCTAGCTGTGTCCACGTCCGACCTCCCGATAGGTTGACGGGATCGAGCCACCAAACTAGGGAGCCTCTTACCTCCTCTGACAGAGGAACTTTCTCCTCCAGGGTTTCTCTTCTCCCGCCCCAAGAGGAGAGAAGGAAGCCCTGGAGGACTCGTGAGTGGAGCTGAGCCCAGGGAACTGCCGGGATGCAAGAGGCCATCAGGCCCAACACCCTCATGATGTTTCTCAAAGATACCTCCGGGGCTTCGAGACACACTGTCACTGCGCCCCGAATTTTTTCGACCTTTTCTGGAGGAAGAAACACTTTCTGGGCTACTGAGTCCAACTGATACCCCAAGTATACCTTTGACTGTGAGGGATCCAGGGAGGATTTCTCCTGACTCACCATCCAACCTAGGGAATCCAGGGTCGACAAGACCAACTCTCGATCTCTCAGGAGCTGGTCTCTGGATGGACTGTAGATCAACAGATCGTCGAGGTATGGTATCAGAGCTACCCCCTGAAGGTGTAGAAAGGATACTACCTCTGCCAGGACTTTGGTAAAAATCCTTGGACTGGCCGCAAGGCCGAAGGGAAGTGCCCTGAACTGCCAATGCTGCACCCCCTGCTCTGTCCGTACTGCGAAACGCAAGTACTTCTGATGATCCGGGGCAATGGGTACATGCAGGTAAGCATCTTTGAGATCTAATGTGATCATGAAAACTCCCTTCTGGAGGTGTTTTCTGACCGTGTAGATGCTCTCCATTCTGAATCGCTTGTACAACAGGTAGTGGTTCAGTTTCCGTAGATTGATAATCAACCGAAACTTGCCCGATGGCTTCGGGACCACAAAAATGTGGGAATAAAAACCGAAAGCCCTCTGAGTCACTGGGACCGGGATAATCACTTCCTGTTCTGCGAGCATGCGAACGCTGTCTAGCAAGCCCCTTGCCTTCAGAGAATCTTTGGGAAGGTAAGTAACCAAAAAATTTTGAGGTGGGAGTGACCGAAATTCCAGCTTGTAACCTAGTTTTATTAGGTCTAAAATATAAGGGCTCTCTGAGATCTTCTCCCAATGGGGAAGGAAATACGAGAGCCTTGCGCCCACTTTTATGGCGTCATTTAGAATCCTTGCTGGACGGTCCGGACCCAGAAAAAAGGATTCCACCTTTTTCTTTGCCCTTTCCGATCCCCCATTTCTTCCTTTGTCCCCCTTTGCCCTTGAACTGGCCTTTTGCCGGGGGGCCACGAAAAAATTTCCTCCCTTTTTCCTTCTTGGGTTTGGAGGGAAATTTCTTACCTTTTTCTGTGGATCGGGAAAGGACCTGTTCCAGACCCGAACCAAAGAGTAGGGAGCCCTCAAAGGGAATACCACAGAGTCGGGACTTAGAGGTGAAGTCTCCGTCCCAAGTCTTAACCCAAAGGGCCCTCCTGGCTGAGTTCAGTAATGCCGCTGACTTAGCAGTCGTCCTTACTGTCTCTACTGCCGCGTCCGCCAAAAAGGCGATAGCTCTCCCCACCACTTCCAGGGATTCTACTACCTCCCTGGATTCCTTCTTACGTGTGAGATGGTCCATCAGCTTGTTGAGCCATGCGTCCGCGTTCCTGGCTACACAAGCTGAAGCTAATGCAGGGCTCATGGCCGATGCATTCGCTTCCCAAGCTCTACGCAACAGGATCTCAGATTTTTTAGCCATCTGATCCTGAATGTTACCCGCGTCCTCAAAAGATAAGTCCGACCGTTTAGAAACCTGCGCCAAGGACGCATCTAAACGTGGGACTTTGAAAAATTTTTCTTCCTCCTCCTCCTTAAAAGGACATCTCCGCTTCCAAGTTTTAAGTCTGAGGAGTTTACGCTCAGGTTCCTTCCATTCCCTCAAGATAATATCTTTCAGGGACTGGTGAACTGGGAAGGATCTGGCCTGTGGCTTACCCAAACCTCTATAGACCTTATCCTGAGCTGACACTTGGGCGGAAGGTAACTGAATGTCCTCTGACGCATATACTGCCCTGAGGAGACCCTCCATATCTTCTGCTGAAAAGAGGTGTCCCCCAGATCTGGTCTCTACATGGCTATCCTGATCTGAGTCCTCCCCCTCCTGGGAACTCAGGTCAGAGCTGCAAACCTCCTCCTCTGAATAGTATGGGGCAGGTTCCTGAGACCCTCCTGTAAAGGTAGATCTATCTTCCTGTGAGGGAGAGCTTTCCCTTACTGATCTGGCATCCCCCTGACGCTGATCAAGTACGGCTTTAAAAGACTGAAGGGTAGCTAGCATCTCAACCTGAAGTGCCCTGCATTCCTTCGCAACTTCTGCTGTCTCTTTGCCTGCCAATTTGTAAATACATTTGTAACAAAAAGGCTTGCTGTGGTCCTGTGGGAGTTTAGAGCTACAAGACCCACAGCGTTTAGTTTTGGATGTGGCTTTCCCAGACCTACTGGCTCTCTCCTGAGCAGGGCATTCGGTCTCTGTAAGAAAGGGACACCCCATTAGCCACATCACATACACATACAGTGTGGGGGACAAGGACAATAGGGCCACCCCAAATGTCTGCCCCCCCCTCGCTCCAGCCGAGTCACTCACCCCCTGTGGCGACCTCTGATGCCGCGAGCTCTGGTCCGCCTTCCATCCTCTGCCTCTACACCGGTAGATGGATCGACTGTGAAGGCTGTGGACCTTGGGCCCCCTCTTTCCAAACAGCCGCCTCGTGCTCTGACCGCCGCGCTCGCCGCCATTTTGTTGAAGCCCCGGCGCGCCGGATATGACGTCACACCGGCGCCCGGCGGCTTCCGGACATGCGCACTAGCGGCTACAGACGCCGCTCTGCGCCGCGGTCTATCCCTAAGGATGGCACGGCCCCCTAAGGGGAAGAAAACGTTCGGCCATTGGAGCCCAGCTTCCGGCCGACGTGGGGTGTATCAGCGGCCCCCCCCCCCACCGTCCACCACTGTCAGGTATGAGGGGAGGAAAAGAGGGAAGGTTAGGTGGCCCCTGGGGTTATGGACAACTCACCTGTCCTAGTGCCCCAGCCTCTCCCATTCAGCTTTCTAGGGAGAGCAGAGGGAAAACCCCTTAATTTAATGGCATTTGAAAAATGCTTGAACAGAGAACCCCACAGGCACCACTGACTGCTCTGGGTTTGTTCATTAAGGGGGCGACCATGGTCCCAGACCTGAGGTCTTAGAAAAAATAACAAACGGTTTCGCAGCCATCAGCGTGTGGGAAACACAATCAATAACTGAGGGTCAGAGGGAGGGGTGGGGCTTTTTAAACTTTGTTAATTGTGTTTCCTGCCAGGTGTGACCAGTCATCCTCTCAGGTGTGCCGTCCTGGAAGATGACTAGAGAAACAATTTGGTGGGGGCAGTAGGAGGAGGAGGGGGATGCGGAGGAGAGGAGTGCAGAGGGGATGGTGGGGGCAGTAGGAGAGGAGTGCGGAGGGGATGGTGGGGGCTGGCGGAGGGGATGGTGGGGGCAGTAGGAGAGGAGTGCGGAGGGGATGGTGGGGGCAGTAGGAGAGGAGTGCGGAGGGGATGGTGGGGGCAGTAGGAGAGGAGTGCGGAGGGGATGGTGGGGGCAGTAGGAGAGGAGTGCGGAGGGGATGGTGGGGCAGTAGGAGAGGAGTGCGGAGGGGATGGTGGGGGCAGTAGGAGAGGAGTGCGGAGGGGATGGTGGGGGCAGTAGGAGAGGAGTGCGGAGGGGATGGTGGGGGCAGTAGGAGAGGAGTGCGGAGGGGATGGTGGGGGCAGTAGGAGAGGCGATGGTGGGGGCAGTAGGAGAGGAGTGCGGAGGGGATGTGGGGGCAGTAGGAGAGGAGTGCGGAGGGGATGGTGGGGGCAGTAGGAGAGGAGTGCGGAGGGGATGGTGGGGGCAGTAGGAGAGGAGTGCGGAGGGGATGGTGGGGGCAGTAGGAGAGGAGTGCGGAGGGGATGGTGGGGGCAGTAGGAGAGGAGTGCGGAGGGGATGGTGGGGGCAGTAGGAGAGGAGTGCGGAGGGGATGGTGGGGGCAGTAGGAGAGGAGTGCGGAGGGGATGGTGGGGGCAGTAGGAGAGGAGTGCGGAGGGGATGGTGGGGGCAGTAGGAGAGGAGTGCGGAGGGGATGGTGGGGGCAGTAGGAGAGAGGAGTGCGGAGGGGATGGTGGGGGCAGTAGGAGAGGAGTCGCGGAGTAGGATGCGGAGGGGATGGTGGGGCAGTAGGAGAGGAGGGTGGGGGCAGTAGGAGAGGAGTGCGGAGGGGATGGTGGGGGCAGTAGGAGAGGAGTGCGGAGGGGATGGTGGGGGTTAATGAATGGTCATAAATGACTGCACATTATCTGGACTGAGGGGGGAGGGGGTGTTTGTATAGACAGAGGTGTGAGGCTTGGAAGATATCAGACACTTCAGAACGATCCTTCTGTCACCTTAACCCTTCACAGCAACTCCTGCAAAACAAATCCTGTCAGCTTTCCACCCCAGGAGACTCAGAAAAACTCAGCTCACCTCTTCCCTGCATGTGAGCAGCGCCAGCCCCGACATCTCCTCCTCCTGACATGATCTCCTCCTCAGCTCCGCCTCTCATGTGAGCAGCGCCAGCCCCGACATCTCCTCCTCCTGACATGATCTCCTCCTCAGCTCCGCCTCTCATGTGAGC
Organism: Lithobates sylvaticus; assembly: GCA_028564925.1. NCBI lineage: Eukaryota > Metazoa > Chordata > Amphibia > Anura > Ranidae > Lithobates > Lithobates sylvaticus. The sequence continues at coordinate 6,740 of JAQSEC010001339.1, read as the reverse complement.
AGCGCCAGCCCCGACATCTCCTCCTCCTGACATGATCTCCTCCTCAGCTCCGCCTCTCATGTGAGCAGCGCCAGCCCGACATCTCCTCCTCCTGACATGATCTCCTCCTCAGCTCCGCCTCTCATGTGAGCAGCGCCAGCCCCGACATCTCCTCCTCCTGACATGATCTCCTCCTCAGCTCCGCCTCGCATGTGAGCAGCGCCAGCCCGACATCTCCTCCTCCTGACATGATCTCCTCCTCAGCTCCGCCTCTCATGTGAGCAGCGCCAGCCCGACATCTCCTCCTCCTGACATGATCTCCTCCTCAGCTCCGCCTCTCATGTGAGCAGCGCCAGCCCCGACATCTCCTCCTCCTGACATGATCTCCTCCTCAGCTCCGCCTCTCATGTGAGCAGCGCCAGCCCGACATCTCCTCCTCCTGACATGATCTCCTCCTCAGCTCCGCCTCTCATGTGAGCAGCGCCAGCCCGACATCTCCTCCTCCTGACATGATCTCCTCCTCAGCTCCGCCTCTCATGTGAGCAGCGCCAGCCCGACATCTCCTCCTCCTGACATGATCTCCTCCTCAGCTCCGCCTCTCATGTGAGCAGCGCCAGCCCGACATCTCCTCCTCCTGACATGATCGCCTCCTCAGCTCCGCCTCTCATGTGAGCAGCGCCAGCCCCGACATCTCCTCCTCCTGACATGATCTCCTCCTCAGCTCCGCCTCTCATGTGAGCAGCGCCAGCCCGACATCTCCTCCTCCTGACATGATCTCCTCCTCAGCTCCGCCTCTCATGTGAGCAGCGCCAGCCCGACATCTCCTCCTCCTGACATGATCTCCTCCTCAGCTCCGCCTCTCATGTGAGCAGCGCCAGCCCGACATCTCCTCCTCCTGACATGATCTCCTCCTCAGCTCCGCCTAGTGATCAGAGGAGGGGGAGAGTTAAGTCACTGATAAGAGACCCTACAGGAAGGAGGGGGGGGGGCAGCAATGAGCTTTAGATTATAACAAACTAACACACCAGCAAAGTATTTATGGAGAAGCAGTGACACTGCTGCTGTCTCCACAGTGACAAACATGCTAGAGGAGCTCCCCCTATCTGAATGGTCTGTCCGGGTTTCAGAGAGTCTGAAAACCGGGCAGATGATTCAGAACCCGGACTGCCCGGGTGAATCCTGTACAGGTGGCAACCCTAGAAAGCATCCCTGTATCTCCGGAACCATAGATGATAGCAGCCCCATATTTTAACCAGTGCTGGAGTAGGTCTTTAGGTACATACCCCCCAAATGTGGCGTCTGACTCCTGATCGCCGAGCTACAACCCTCAAAGTCAATCTTTTTTTTGGGGGCAAATGGGCCTATCTTCAGAAAGGGGCCTGGAGCTGCAGCTCCAATAGCCTCTATGTTAATCCGGCCCTGCTGACACCGACCACCCCCTTTCCCAAAAAGCACTGAAAAAATATATTTAAAAATAAAACCCCACCCTCCCATCAGTTAGAATAGTACAAAAAAAATATTAAAAAAATAAAAAAAAATGTAATTTTAAAAATGTATATATATAAAAAAAATCCACTGGTCCCAAAATACCTTTTGAAAACAAAAAAATGGTAAAATAAAAAAATAATCTGACACTGTCCACTATCCTGACACTAGTGGTGTACTGCCCACCACTGTACACTCCGCATTCCTGCGATTGCTGTTTAGATCACATGCGATGTCTGTGCGATGCAATTTCAGCCATACAAACTGTATAATAACTCACAGGACCCTTATTCGGTCCGCACCAGAATCGCATGGGTGTTCACACCTATGCGATCCGATTCATGTCCCGTCAGTTCGCAGTGCGATATGCGACCCGAAATGGGGGTGTCGTTAACATTGTATGACACTCCCCAGCAGTTCGCATATGGCAGTGTGAACTGCCGTGCGAGTTGGATGCAATGCGGGAACAGTGGATTCGCAGGGTTCCCGAATCTCAGCCTTGGTGGGAGCAGTCAGGTGACATTTGTAGGCTGTATGCTTTGAGGCTCGGTTCACACTGGTGCAATCAGGGTACCCTGCGAATCCACTGCGAGTTCCCACATCGCAGCCGACTCGCACGGCAGTTCACACTGCCATATGCGAACTGCTGGGGAGTGTCATACAATGTTATTGACCACCCCCATTTCAGCTCGCATATCGCACCGCGAACTGACAGTTAGGACATGAATCGGATCGCATAGGTGTGAACACCCATGCGATTCTGGTGCGGACCAAAAAAGGGTCCTGTGCGATTTTTGGCGATATCACACATACTATCTGTATGGCTGAAATTGCACCGCACGGACATTGCATGAGATTTGCACTGCAGTGCGGTGGGAATCGCATGCGATATCCCACAGCACACAGGTGTGAATTGGCCCCAAGATCATTCAGCCTTACTGGGTGTAATTATAAAAATCATAACAAATCATGGAGATGGGAAGGAATGTTATCTGTGATCAGGTGACCTCAGACACACACACTGCACTATAACAATCAGATCACTGCATGTTCTACTCTGCCCACCTATGACTACATATATGTCCCCTAAATCACTTGTCTGTCTATAGTCTGCTGACTGTTCACTGCATCCCATGATGAGAAACGTCCAGACAAAACGCAGTAACGGCCAATCCTGGGAGAGCTGGAGGGGAGGGGGATGTGAATTGTGAACTTTCTAGGCTCCATGCACACTGAAGCTCATAAACTGCAGTTTATTGGAGTTTGGGGCGTTTTTTTTAAAAGCCCATAAACTCCACTCTATGTTGGCCTACGTGTCCATGCACACATGGACGTTTTTTTTTTTTTTTAGCTTTAATGAGCAGTGGAGTTTATGGGCTTTTTTTCTCAACGCCAGAAATTTGCGTTCAAAGTGCAGTTTTTCACCGTCAAAAAAAGCCAAACGCTGATAAACGTTCATGAACGCGCGTTAACCACTTCAGCCCCGGACCAATTGGCAGCCAAAGGACCAGGCCCCTTTTTGCAATTCGGCACTGCGTCGCTTTAACTAACAATTGCGCGGTCGTGCGGCGTGGCTCCAAAACAAAATTGGCGTCCTTTTTTTCCCACAAATAGAGCTTTCTTTTGGTGGTATTTGATCGCCCCTGCGGTTTTTATTTTTTGCGCTATAAACAAAAATAGAGCGACAATTTTGAAAAAAATGCAATATTTTTTACTTTTGCTATAATAAATATCCCCAAAAAATATATAAAAAAACATTTTTTTTCCTCAGTTTCGGCCGATACGTATTCTTCTACATATTTTGGTAAAAAAAAAATCGCAATTAGCGATTATTGATTAGTTTGCGCAAAAGTTATAGCGTTTACAAAATAGGGGATAGTTTTATAGCATTTTTATTAATATTTTTTTTTTTTATTAGTAATGGCGGCGATCAGCGATTTTTATTGTGACTGCGACATTTTGGCAGACACATCGGACATTTTTGACACATTTTTGGGACATTTGTCATTTATACAGAAATCAGTGCTATTTAAATAGCACTGATTCCTATGTAAATGACAGTTGTAGTTAGGGGGTTAACCACTAGGGGGGGGGGAGGAGTCAGTGTGACGTGATGTGTTTTGTTTACTGTAGGGGGGCGTGGCTGTACGTGTGACGTCATTGATCGGCGTTCCCGATGACAGGGAACCGCCGATCACTGACAGTCAGTGTAGGAAGCGCGGGAGAGGTTTGTTTACATAGACCTCTCCCCGTTCTTCAGCTCCGTAACCCGATCGCGGATACCAGCGGCGATCGGGTCCGCTGTCCCGGAGCTCCCGACCGGGTCGCGAGCACGCCCCACGGGCAGGCACATGCACGATCACGTACAGGTACGTGATTCTGCCTGCCCGTGCCATTCTGCTGACGTATATATGCAGTGGCCGGTCGGGAAGCGGTTAATTAGCGTTCGGTCTTCTATTTTTTCAATGCATTGCGGGAGTTTGGAATACATTGTGGGATTTTTGGAGTGTCCTCTGTATTTTTATTAAAACGCCCCTAAAAAAAAACGCTAACGCTATAAAACGCTCATAAACGCTAATACAAAACGCTGTTAAAAGCATGTTATTCAACCAGCGTTTTCTGCCAGAAATCTAGCGTCCAGAAAAAGCTTTGAGCTTCAGTGTGCATGGAGCCTTAATGAGCAGTGGAGTTTATGGGCTTTTTTTCTGAACGCCAGAAAATTGCGTTCAGGCTGGGTTCAGACTGCAGCGGTGCGGGAACGCTGCGAATCTACTGCGGGTTCCCGCATCGCATATCTCCCGCCGGCAGTTCACACTGCCCTATGCGAGCTGCTGGGGGTGTCAGTGAAATGTTAATGACACCCCCCATATCAGTTCGCATATCGCAGTGCGATCTGCAAACTCAGACAGGAATCGGATCGCACGGTGAGAACACCCATGCGATACGATTCTGCTGACACCAAACAAAGGGTCCTGTGCGAGTTTGGGCCAAATGCGATGCGAATGCAGCCGTACTATCTGTATGGCTGAAATCGCATCGCACAGAGATGGCATATTATTTGCACTGCAGTACGGTGCGAATCATATCCGATATCCCGCATCGCAGCCGTCTGAACCCGGCCTCAAAGTGCCGCTTTTCACCGCCAAAAAAAAAAGCCAAACGCTGATAAACGCTGATAAACGCTGATAAACGCTGATAAACGCTGATAAACGCTGATAAACGCTGATAAACGCTGATAAACGCTGATAAACGCTGATAAACGCTGATAAACGCTGATAAACGCTGATAAACGCTGATAAACGCTGATAAACGCTGATAAACGCTGATAAACGCTGATAAACGCTGATAAACGCTGATAAACGCTGATAAACGCTGATAAACGCTGATAAACGCTGATAAACGCTGATAAACGCTGATAAACGCTGATAAACGCTGATAAACGCTGATAAACGCTGATAAACGCTGATAAACGCTGATAAACGCTGATAAACGCTGATAAACGCTGATAAACGCTGATAAACGCTGATAAACGCTGATAAACGCTGATAAACGCTGATAAACGCTGATAAACGCTGATAAACGCTGATAAACGCTGATAAACGCTGATAAACGCTGATAAACGCTGATAAACGCTGATAAACGCTGATAAACGCTGATAAACGCTGATAAACGCTGATAAACGCTGATAAACGCTGAAAAACGCTGATAAACGCTGATAAACGCTGATAAACGCTGATAAACGCTGATAAACGCTGATAAACGCGTGTTAATTGGCGTTCTATTTTTTTTCAATGCATTGGGGGAGTTTGGAATGCATTGTGGTATTTTTGGAGTGTCCTCTGTATTTTTATTAAAAACGCCCATTAACGCCAACACTAATTAACGCTAGTACAAAACGCTGCAATCTGGTGTCCAGAAAAAGCTTTTTTGAGCTTCGGTGTGCATGGAGCCTTACACAGCATGTGCCTGTCTGTATTGGAGTTTGGGCGTTTTTTTTTTTTTTTTTAAAAAGCCCATAAACTCCACTCTATGTTAGCCTACGTGTCCATGCACACATGGACGTTTTTTTTTAGCTTTAATGAGCAGTGGAGTTTATGGGCTTTTTTCTGAACGCCAGAAATATGCGTTCAAAGTGCCGTTTTTCACCCCAAAAAAAAGCCAAACGCTGATAAACGCTCATGAACGCGTGTAAATTAGCGTTCAGCGTTAAATTTTTTCATTGCATTGTGGGAGTTTGGAATACATTGAGGGATTTTTGGAGTGCCCTCTGTGTATTTTTTATTAAAAACGCTCATAAACGCTAGTACAAAACGCTGTAAAAAGCAAGTTTTACAACCAGCGTTTCCTGCCAGCAATCTGGCGTCCAGAAAAAAGCTTTTTTGAGCTTCGGTGTGCATGGAGCCTCAAAGTGCTGTTTTTCACCGCCAAAAAAAAAGCCAAACGCTGATAAACGCTCATAAAGGCTGATAAACGCTCATAAAGGCTGATAAACGCTCATAAAGGCTGATAAACGCTCATAAAGGCTGATAAACGCTCATAAAGGCTGATAAACGCTCATAAAGGCGCGTTAATTAGCGTTCGGCGTTCTATTTTTTTCAATGCATTGGGGGAGTTTAGAATGCATTGTGGCATTTTTGGAGCGTCCTCCATTTTGATTAAAAACGCTCATAAACGCTAGTACAAAACGCTGCAATCTGGTGTCCAGAAAAAGCTTTTTTGAGCTTCAGTGTGCATGGAGCCTTACACAGCATGTGCCTGTCTCAGGCTAGTGCATGAGATATGTAAATCACCCGTCACTCACAGCAAGAGGGCGTTTGACACATTTTTTCAAGCCTTTGTCAAGATTTCTCTAACTAAACAATAAAAAAAACGATTGCTCAGGCCTCAAATAAATGTGTGGCAAGACTGGGCTCAAATGAAAGGAAATCTTATTCTCTACATTATGACATCAAAAAAAAAAAAAAATGTGGGGGTTTACATCCACTTTAAGGACGGCCCCAGCAGAACACAATTCATAGGAAATCTTATTAGATTAGAACATTTGTTAACCACTTTCAGCCCCGGACCAATTGGCAGCCAAAGGACCAGGCCCCTTTTTGCGATTCGGCACTGCGTCGCTTTAACTGACAATTGCGCGGATCGTGCGACGTGGCTCCCAAACAAAAATGACGTCCTTTTTTTCCCCCAAATAGAGCTTTCTTTTGGTGGTATTTGATCGCCCCTGCGGTTTTTATTTTTGCGCTATAAACAAAAAAGTGCGACAATTTTGAAAAAAA
>JAQSEC010004023.1:0-13741 GCA_028564925.1 Lithobates sylvaticus | reverse complement strand
TTGAACTGGCCAAATGACGAATTTCGGCCAATTTTTCGTATAGTGTATGGGGCCAGCAGTAGGGTGTCTCCACTGTGGATGGAGGAGCAATGGAGATACATTTTGGACTGCATAAACTGTTGGCACTATATAAATCCTATATAATAATAATCTTGGGAGAGGGCAGCCTTAGATATACTGGCAGACTTACATGGACTTGACTAACAAATTAAAACTAAACTCCAGCTAACAATTTATAACTATAGTTGAGCGGACACCTGGATGTTCGGGTTCGGCGGGTTCGGCCGAACTTCGGAAAAAAGTCTGGGTTCGGGACCGAACTTGACCCGAACTTGACCCCGAACTCCGAACCCCATTGAAGTCAATGGGGACCCGGACTTTTGAACACTAAAATGGCTGTAAAAAGGTAATGGAAAGGGCTAGAGGGCTGCAAATGGCAACAAACTGTTGTTAAGAGCATGGCAAGTGATCTGCAAACAAATGTGGATAGGGAAATAACTTAAAATAACATAAAAAAAAAATGCTGGGGGCCCCCTTCTCAGCAGAAGAGGTACAGGAAGTCATTAAGAACCTCAGAAACTCAACGGCACGATGCCACACATATGGTGGGAATACCCCAGAATACGCACTTTCTGGAAAAAATTATTCAATTTAATGGATAAGATGGGAAAATAAAATACTTGGAAATTAAAAAAAATGAAAAAATTATAATCTTGACCTAGGAGGACGAAATTCAAATGGAGTAGGAGGTTGAGGTGGCGGTGGATGAGGACAAGGTAGCCAACACCGGTTCAAAAATACAACCATGGCTGAGTAAGGCTAGTGGTGAATGATGTGTCGAATTCTGTCCCCCGTCGCATAGTGTCCGCCCTGTACTGCGCTTGCTCAGTACGTAGGACAAGGGGATTTTGAAACTCTCCGAAGACGATGCACGGTGACTCCAGGTTCAAGCCACATCATCCGAGGTTTCATAGTTTCATAGTTTCATAGTTAGTAAGGTTGAATAAAGACATCAGTCCATCCAGTTCAACCTGAGCGAGTGTCTACAATTGTCCCCATCCCTGCACATTGCACACTCACATCAGTCCCTACCCTCAAGGAGCCCACAATCCAAGGTCCCCATTCATATACTAAGGCCAATTTTTGGACAGAAGCCAAATAACCTACCTGCATGTCTTTGGATTGTGGGAGGAAACCGGAGTACCCGGAGGAAACCCACGCAGGCACAGGGAGAACATGCAAACTCCAGGCAGGAAGTGTCGTGGTTGGGATTCGAACCAGCGACCCTTCTTACTGCTAGGTGAGAGTGCTAACCACTACACCACTACACCACTGTAGGTTGAAGCCTAGCCAAGCGAGCCCGTGAGGGGCCCTGTTACTATGTGCTACCGTATGTCCACTTGGATGGTCGGGCTTGAACCTGCACTCACTGCGCAGGCGACGTTCATCTTTGGAGATTTTGTGAATCTCCTTGTCCTCCGTACTGCGCAAGCACTGCACCTGCGCAGTAAGTGGCCGGAAACTATCCGATAGCAAGACAGTTTTCGTCCAAAGTCCTGTGGGATCCATGCCTGGTTCATTTTAATAAAGTGAGCTTGTCCACATTGGCTCTGGACAGGCGGCTGCGCTTGTCTGTGATAACGCCCCCTGCCGTGCTAAATACACGTTCAGATAATACACTGGCGGCAGGGCAGGCCAGCACCTCCAAGGCGTAAAGGGCAAGCTCAGGCCATGTGCCCAATTTGGCTCTGGACAGGCGGCTGCACTTGTCTGTGATAACGCCCCCTGCCGTGCAAAATACACGTTCAGATAATACACTGGCGGCAGGGCAGGCCAGCACATCCAAGGCATAAAGGGCAAGCTCAGGCCATGTGCCCAATTTGGAGACCCAGAAGTTGAAGGGGGCAGACCCGTCATTCAGTACGTGTAGGCGTGTGCACACATACTGCTCCACCATGTTGGTGAAATGCTGCCTCCTGCTAAGATGTTCCATCTCAGCTGGTGGTGCTGGTTGTTGTGGCGTGCTGACAAAGCTTTTCCACATTTCGGCCATGCTAACCCTGCCTTCCGAGGTGCTGGCGGTGCCCCGGCTGCGTTGGCGACCTCTTCCTCCTCCTCTGCCTTGGCCTTGTGCTTCCACCGTACCCTTACCGCCCTTGCTGCCGGACAATTGTGTACCTGGCGCTTGTTGGTGCAGGAACCCACCCTCGTAGCCACTTGTAAATGACTGCCCTGAAAGCCTTGGAAATGAACCCTCTTCCTCCTCCTCCTCCTCCTCCTCCTGTGCCACATCCTCTTCCATCATCGCCTGAAGCGTTTTTTCAAGGAGGCATAGAACTGGGATAGTAACGCTGAGAACGGCGTCATCGGCACTGGCCATGTTGGTGGACTACTCGAAACAGCGCAACAAGGCACACAGGTCTCGCATGGAGGCCCAGTTATTGGCGGTGAAGTGGTGCTGTTCCGCAGAGCGACTCACGCGTGCGTGCTGCAGCTGAAACTCCACTATCGCCTGCTGCTGCTCGCACAGTCTGGCAAGCATGTGCAAGGTGGAGTTCCACCTTGTGGGCACATCACATATGAGACGGTGAGCGGGAAGGCCGAAGTTACGCTGCAGCGCTGACAGGCGAGCAGCAGCAGGGTGAGAACGCCGAAAGTGCGCACAGACGGCCCGCACTTTCTGCAGCAGCTCTGGCATATCGGGGTAATTCTTAAGGAACCTCTGGACCACCAAGTTCAGCACATGCGCCAGGCAAGGAATGTGCGTCAAACCGCCTAGGCCCAGAGCTGCTACGAGATTTCTCCCATTATCGCACACCACCAGGCCGGGCTTGAGGCTCACTGCCACCAACCACTTATCGGTCTGTTGTTCCATGTCCCTCCACAACTCCTGCGCGGTGTGGGGTTTTTCCCCCAAACAGGAAAGTTTTAAAACTGCCTGCTGTCATTTAGCCCTGGCTGTGCTGAAGTTGGTGGTGAAGGTGTTACGCTGACCGGATGAGGAGGCGGTAGAGGATGAGGAGGCGGAGTAGGAGGAGTTAGCAACAGGAGGCAAACTGAAGTGCCCTGCAATCCTCGGTGGAAGAACATGCGCCAAAGTGCTATCCGCCTCAGGCCCAGCCGCCACTACATTTACCCAGTGTGCTGTTAGGGAGATATAATGTCCCTGACCGTGCTTACTGGTCCACACATCCATAGTTAGGTGGACCTTGCCACAGATGGCGTTGTGCAGTGCACACCTGATTTTGTCCCCCACTTGGTTGTGCAGGGAAGGGATAGCTCGTCTGGAAAAGTAGTGGTGGCTGGGCACGACGTACTGTGGGACAGCCAATGACATCAGCCTTTTAAACCTCTGCGTCTCCACCAGACGGAATGACAGCATTTCAAAGGCGAGGAATTTTGAAATGCTGGCATTCAGGGCCAGGGATTGCGGGTGGCTAGGGGGGTACTTCCTCTTCCGCTCCAGTGTTTGGGAAATAGAGAGCTGAACGCTTCCATGGGACATTGTGGAGATGGTTGGTGACCCAGGTGGTAGTGTTGCTGGCAGATCCTCTGTTTGCGGGTTGGCAGGTGTCACTGTTACTACAGAGGTGGATGAAGAGGCCGAGACTGCAGCAGAAGAGGAAGCAGGAGGAGCCAGAGACCTTTCTTGGTTTTTGAGGTGTCTACTCCACTGCATCTCATGCTTTACACTTAGATGCCTGGTCATGCAGGTTGTGCTCAGGTTGAGAACGTTTATGCCTCGCTTCAAGCTCTGATTGCACAGCGTGCAAACCACTCGTGTCTTGTCATCAGCACATTGTCTGAAGAACTGCCACGCTAGGGAACTCCTTGGACCTGGCTTTGGTGTGCTCGGTCCCTTGCTGCGTTGGGCACGGATAGTGTCTAAAGCGTTTATGAACACGCAGAAAATGCTATTGGGAAAAAAAAAACACAGCAAAATTACATTTTTTTGCAATGTTTTTACAATATCAGAATACACGGATAGTGTCTAAAGCGTTTATGAAAACGCAGAAAATGCTATTGGGAAAAAAAAAACACTGCAAAATTAAATTTTTTTGCAATGTTTTTCCAATATCAGAATACACACAGAGTATCGTGTATCTCTTAGTAAAATATGCAGTGCAGTGATGGTGCACTGAGCTTGCAGGTAAAACTTATATTTTGTCTGGCACTGGCCTCATGGCACTGTTAAAAGACTGTGCACTGCACCCCAGCCAGGGTACAATTGATTTAGGAATCTCTTGAATTATTCTCTCTGACTCTTTCTCTTCCTTACTAAAGAAACTCTGTACTCTACTCTAGCTCTCTACCCTAGCAGGCCAGGAAAGGGGTGGGGACGAACGAGCGCCCCCCCCCCCTCCTGAGCCGTACCAGGCCGCGTGCCCTCAACATGGGGGGTGCCCTGGGGAAAGGGGGGCCGTGCGGCCCCCCCACCCCAAAGCACCTTGTCCCCATGTTGATGAGGACAAGGGCCTCTTCCCGACAACCCTGGCCGTTGGTTGTCGGGGTCTGTGGGCGGGGGCTTATCGGAATCTGGGAACCCCCTTTAATAAGGGGGCCCCCAGATCCCGGCCCCCCACCCTATGTGAATGAGTATGGGGTACGATGTACCCCTACCCATTCACCTAAGGTGTAAAATGTAAAGTACAAAAACACACACACTTTTGAAAAAATATTTTATTGCACTGCTCCGGGGGTCTTCTTCCGTCTTGGGGGTCTTCTCGCCGGACTCCTCCGCTCTCTTCTGCTCTTTTACCTAGCTCTTTCACGAGCGGAGGAGTCCGGCTACCTTCTTCGTCGTCGCCGCCGTCGTCTGGGGGTCTCGATCCGCCTTCGGGGGTCTTCCGGGGGTCTCTTCTGTTCTTGCGGCGGTCGTCGTCTTCCGCGCCGCCGCCGCCTTCTTCTTCTTGTCCTTCTTGTTCTTCTTCTTCTTCCGATGTTGACCCGTCGCTGTCTCTGCCCGGAATGCCTGTGCCGCTCTGCGCTGGGACTTATATAGGGACATGGGGGACAGGGTCACATGTTCATGTCACATGGTGACCCCGCCCCCTTGCGATGTCACAGTCCCAGCATCCTCCGGGACTGTGACAACACAAGGGGGCGGGGTCACCATGTGACATGTGCATGTGACCCTGTCCCCATGCCCCTATATAAGTCCCAGCGCAGAGCGGCACAGGCATTCCGGGCAGAGAGAGCGTCGGGTCAACATTGGAAGAAGAACGACCGCCGCAAGAACAGAAGAGACCCCCGGAAGCCCCCCGAAGGCGGATCGAGACCCCCAGACGACGGCGGCGACGACGAAGAAGGTAGCCGGACTCCTCCGTTCGTGAAAGAGCTAGGTAAAAGAGCAGAAGAGAGCGGAGGAGTCCGGCGAGAAGACCCCCAAGACGGAAGAAGACCCCCGGAGCAGTGCAATAAAATATTTTTTCAAAAGTGTGTGTGTTTTTGTACTTTTACATTTTACACCTTAGGTTAAATGGGTAGGGGTACATCGTACCCCATACTCATTCACATAGGGTGGGGGGCCGGTATCTGGGGGCCCCCTTATTAAAGGGGGTTCCCAGATTCCGATAAGCCCCCTCCCGCAGACCCCGACAACCAACGGCCAGGGTTGTCGGGAAGAGGCACTTGTCCTCATCAACATGGGGACAAGGTGCTTTGGGGTGGGGGGGCCGCATGGCCCCCCTTTCCCCAGGGCACCCCCCATGTTGAGGGCACGCGGCCTGGTACGGCTCAGGAGGGGGGGGGGCGCTCGTTCGTCCCCACCCCTTTCCTGGCCTGCCAGGCTGCGTGCTCGGATGAGGGTCTGACATGGATTTGGGGGGAACCCCCACGCCGTTTTTTCGGCGTGGGGAGTCCCTTTAAATCCATGCCAGGTCACGGAGCTAGCGCGGCGGCAGTAACTGCCTACGCTAGCTACGTAACCTGAAGTCACGTGCTAAATGAACGGACTTGCCGATGAGCGGCAAGTCCGTTCATTTCAAAAGTCCCGCGGACTTGCCCACTAACGGCGGGATTGTCCGCCGGACTGCCAAGTCCAGCGGATAATTTTAAAACCAAACTTAAAACTTTGGCGCCAAAAAGTCCGCCGGACTTTGGCGCCAAAAAGTCCGCCGGCGCCCACACACGAGGGGATTATCCGCTGGACTTCAGTCCAGAGGATAATCCCGCGGGATTGTCCCTTCGTGTGTACGCCGCATTACAATCACCTTATTAGCACTTTTTATGTTCACCCTGAACAGCGCCACCATCCCTTATTTTATCATATTCATTTTATTACATACTTGTGTGTAGTACTTTTTTGGGAGGCTGCAGTTCCATTCCTAAGCTCGGATTCTTTAGTATTTTTCATATTCTCTTACACCTACGGGTGTGTCATCTTTTCTGCAGCTATGGATATATTTGGGTATATGACTAATCGCAATATAGACCTGGAAGGTATTTTTAACCAAGAACAGGTCACCAATACACAGGACATTAATGGTCTTTTTAAACAGTTGAGACATACCCTTGAAAAACAACTTAGGGTATGGTGGGATATACAGTGGTGTGAAAAAGTGTTTGCCCCCTTCCTCATTTCCTGTTCCTTTGCATGTTTGTCACACTTAAGTGTTTCGGAACATCAAACCAATTTAAACAATAGTCAAGGACAACACAAGTAAACACAAAATGCAATTTGTAAATGAAGGTGTTTATTATTAAAGGTGAAAAAAAATCCAAACCATCATGGCCCTGTGTGAAAAAGTGATTGCCCCCTAAACCTAATAACTGGTTGGGCCACCCTTAGCAGCAACAACTGCAACCAAGCGTTTGCGATAACGTGCAATGAGGCTTTTACAGCGTCCTGGAGGAATTTTGGCCCACTCATCTTTGCAGAATTGTCCTAATTCAGTTACATTAGAGGGTTTTCGAGCATGAACGGCCTTTTTAAGGTCATACCACAACATCTCAATAGGATTCAGGTCAGGACTTTGGCTAGGCCACTCCAAAGTCTTCATTTTGTTTTTCTTCAGCCATTCGGTGGTGGACTTGCTGGTGTGTTTAGGATCATTGTCCTGCTGCAGAACCCAAGTTCGTTTCAGCTTGAGTACACGAACAGATGGTCGGACATTCTCCTTCAGGATCTCTTGGTAGACAGCAGAATTCATAGTTCCTTTTATCACGGCAAGTCTTCCAGGTCCTGAAGCAGCAAAACAGCCCCAGACCATCCCACTACCACCACCATATTTTACTGTTGGTATAATGTTCTTTTTCTGAAATGCAGTGTTCCTTCTACGCCAGATATACTTGGACACACACCTTCCAAAGAGTTCCACTTTTGTCTCATCGGTCCACAGAATGTTGTCCCAAAAGTCTTGGGGATCATCAAGATGTGTTGTGGAGAAATTGAGACGAGCTTTGATGTTCTTTTTGCTCAGCAGTGGTTTTCTCCTTGGAACTCTGCCATGCAGGCCATTTTTGCCCAGTCTTTTCCTGATGGTGGAGGCCTGAACGCTGACCTTAACTGAGGCAAGTGAGGTCTGCAGTTCCTTGGACGTTGTTGTGGGGTCTTTTGTGACCTCTTGGATGAGTCGTCGCTGCGCTCTTGGGGTAATTTTAGGTGGCCGGCCACTCCTGGGAAGGTTCACCACTGTTCTGTGTCTTCGCCATTTGTGGATAATGGCTCTCACTGTGGTTCGCTGGATTCCCAAAGCTTTGGAAATGGCTTTATAACCCTTTCCAGACTGATAGATCTCAATTACTTTCTTTCTCAATTGTTCCTGAATTTCTTTGGGTCTCGGCATGATGTGTAGCTTTTAAGGATCTTCTGGTGGACCTTACTGTGTCAAGCAGCTCCTATTTAAGTGATGCCTTGATTGTGAACAGGTGTGGCAATAATCAGGCCTGGGTGTGGCTAGAGAAATTGAACTCAGGTGTGGACAACCACAGTTATAGTATGTTTTAACAAGGGGGGCAATCACTTTTTCACACAGGGCCATGATGGTTTGGATTTTTTTTTCACCTTTAATAATAAACACCTTCATTTACAAATTGCATTTTGTGTTTACTTGTGTTGTCCTTGACTATTGTTTAAATTGGTTTGATGTTCCGAAACACTTAAGTGTGACAAACATGCAAAGGAACAGGAAATGAGGAAGGGGGCAAACACTTTTTCACACCACTGTAGCTACCCTTGAGATGTACATTGGGGAAGGCATGACCCCCCGCAGACTCAGGTGGGACCTTAATCCCAATGATAATATAACTGATGCCGATATTATGGGAGAATGGTATACCCTTTTCAATAAATGTGAAAAAGAGTTACTTGGGATAATTGTCAAGAGGAGACAACTTAAACTCAGGGGCATAGAAAGCAACATTAAGGAGATGAAAGATCTGTTTACCCTCATATAGACCTAAATGAATATAAAACAAAAGATAAAGACCTGCAGGATATTATTAAAAAATATGATGCTGATATACAAGCAAAAAAACAAAAGAAGTTTAAAAGAGATGTATTAGACTATGCCAATAAGTATATAAATGGCAGGTAGATGTAGAAGAACTAAATGTGGACATTGATAAGATCTCAATGGAGAAGGTAATGAGACTACCACTCCAAATCTAGCTAATACATGCCAAACCAGATTTGACTTTGTCCCCAATGGAAGAAGAGGAGGGGCACCCAGAACCCCCAATCCTCCATCAAATTTCTATGAAATAGGAAGAAATGAAAATAGGGGCCCTGAGTAAAAACAGACAAGAGGAAGACGTGGAGGGAAGAAGAAAAAGAAGAAGGGAGTACTAGGAAAAGGAATTTTTAACCTGAGCGATATTGTTTTTACTGACGCTGAAATGCGGATTTTAGACTTGGGATTGAAATATGCACCAGACAAAAATATAGATAAATTTGAAGTTTTTATTGACCTGCAATGTTTTATTAGAAAAACTAAAAATTAAAAAGCATTTTGCACTCAATGGGGATTCGACTAGGGAGGTTGAAATCTCCAATTTTACGCACACCAAACTCAAAGATAACTCCATCATGAACCAAGGTACTGGGAGATCAATGTATAGGAGCTTTTAAAAAGATGGTTGAAAGTGATCTCAACAAACTTGAAACAAAGAAAAAGGGAGGAAATATATGGAAAACCATCAAGGCCTTAGGGTTTTTGTTCCCCTATAAACCTCCGCCCCTCTCTCACCACCTGGAACCCTCTTTTGAACTGTAAAGAGCTGTGATACTCCAATTTGACTTCTCTTGGAACTGTTGTTACCACCCCTCTGGAGGACCCAAAAGAGGAAACACCCCCACCTGCTACACCCATCTGCCTTATTCATCTCCCTTTGGACATGAGAAGGACGACAGCTTCTGGGCGAACCTCCTGTGACTTGTAGTCCTGCTGGCCCTCCATCCACAGAGATGTCTGAATGCAACACTACTTTCTAAGATGTGAGTGGATATTGTTTTTTCAATAAATGTTTATGTGATATATACTCAGAGGCGCCCCTCTCCTTGTTTTTTTACGAAATAGATATGGAGAACTTATTAAAAGTACCAAATACATATAAAAAATTAAAATCTAACCCGAAACCTCATTATGTGAAAAAATTGAAAACTTTAGTAAAAAAAGGGCAAAGAAAGTGGCATCTTAAATAAAAAAGAGGCAAGATACCTGGTGCCAGACTCTACCAGAACACCGGTAATATATTACTTACCTAAAATACATAAAAGACTGGAGAAACCGCCGGGGAGGCCTATAGTTAATGGAATGGATTTGCTTTTCTCTAGGCTTGGGGAATACATTGACCAGTTTTTGAAACCCCTTGTGAGAGAAGGAAAATCATATCTAAGAGACAGCACACAGCTGATTAACGAACTCCAACAGATTCAGAATCCCAGTAAATGTATACTAGCAACAATTGATGTAAACTCTCTATACACTAGTATTATACAGAAAGATGGACTGGAAGGTGTTGAGAAGGCCTTACATGACAAGACGAACCTCTGGCAGGAACAAATTGGTTTTATATTGGAACCCTTAAAACTAGCCATGGAAAGTAATTATTTTTGGTACCAAAAGGAGTTTTTTGTACAAACCAAAGGTGTTGCTATGGGGGCTAAATACGCCCCCAGCGTAGCTAACTTATTTATGGACATGTGGGAGGATCGGTATATCTACAGAAGGAGTCATCCCGAGATTACATTTTACCGTCGCTATATCGATGATATTTTTATTGTATGGGAGGGCACATCAGAATCATTTGAAAAGTTTTTAACCGAACTGAATACGAACAAATATGGAATAACTTTTACTGGTAAGAATGATTTTAACCAGGTAGACTATTTAGACCTACAAGTTTTTAAAGAAGGAGATGTCATTTTAACAAAAACATTTTTTAAACAAACTGATCGGAATGGCTACATACCCACCTTGAGCTGCCACCATCCAAAATGGAAAGAAAATGTCCCTTAAGGACAGCTTATGAGAGTGCGTAGGAACTGCCAAAGACTGGAGGACTACCAGATACAAGCTGATACTTTAATTACAAAATTTGTGGATAAAGGATACTCTTTGGAACCTCTATTGAAATTAAGGGATGAAATTGGAAAATACAATCGCAATACATTATTAAGGACTAAAGATACGAAAAATAGTATGGACCAACAAACAAATGTTGCTTTCATTACAGGATTTAACGTACAATACAGATCCATAGAACATATTATTAGAAAATATTGGCCTATACTAAAATCAGATCGGACTTTAGCCAATATGCTTGCCAAAAAACCCAGATTCATATACAGGAGGGCACCCACAATAAGAAACCAACTGGTGAAAAATGTAATAGACCCACCCAGACCTGTTAAAATATTTTCTGAGTTAAAAAGGTTCTACAAATGCCAGAGGTGTCTAGCATGTCGGGTGAGTAAAAAACAACCCAGGAGAAAAACCAAATTTAGATCAAGATCGGGTGAAGAATTTGAGATTAGGGAACTTGTTACCTGTAACAGCACCCACGTAACATATGTTATTGAATGCCCTTGTCGGTTGCAATATGTGGGGAGAACCACCAGACCTTTGTGTGTCCGCATCAGAGAGCACATTAATAATATAAAAACGGGTTTCCCCAAACATCATCTATCTAGACACTTCGATCAATTTCATAAAAGGGATCCATCAGGCTTGGTTTTTTATGGCATAGATATTATTAATAGCCATTGGCGAGGAGGGAACAAAACAATACAGGTATCCCAAAATGAAACGAAATAGATACACCGTCTAGGGTCTTTAGTGCCCAAGGGGTTAAATGTCGATATAGACCTCAATTGTTTTTTATCCAATTTTTAATGACCTTTTTAATGACCTTTACACAACCTTTGCGGCTCATATATAATTTTTATTCCATCGTTCTCTAGTATATTTTTATATTTATATATATTTTTACATATTTTTATATGTTATTATACTCTATTATTCCTAGAGACTGATGATCCCACATCTATCCATATATATAGATATTTTGAATTAGATACCTCCATTTTGATAATTGTATACAATATTTTATCTCATTAACTAGTCCATACTTACAGTGGTGTGAAAAAGTGTTTGCCCCCTTCCTCATTTCCTGTTCCTTTGCATGTTTGTCACACTTAAGTGTTTCGGAACATCAAACCAATTTAAACAATAGTCAAGGACAACACAAGAAAACACAAAATGCAATTTGTAAATGAAGGTGTTTATTATTAAAGGTGAAAAAAAATCCAAACCATCATGGCCCTGTGTGAAAAAGCTAATAACTGGTTGGGCCACCCTTAGCAGCAACAACTGCAACCAAGCGTTTGCGATAACGTGCAATGAGGCTTTTACAGCGTCCTGGAGGAATTTTGGCCCACTCATCTTTGCAGAATTGTCCTAATTCAGTTACATTAGAGGGTTTTCGAGCATGAACAGCCTTTTTAAGGTCATACCACAACATCTCAATAGGATTCAGGTCAGGACTTTGGCTAGGCCACTCCAAAGTCTTCATTTTGTTTTTCTTCAGCCATTCGGTGGTGGACTTGCTGGTGTGTTTAGGATCATTGTCCTGCTGCAGAACCCAAGTTCGTTTCAGCTTGAGTACACGAACAGATGGTCGGACATTCTCCTTCAGGATCTCTTGGTAGACAGCAGAATTCATAGTTCCTTTTATCACGGCAAGTCTTCCAGGTCCTGAAGCAGCAAAACAGCCCCAGACCATCACACTACCACCACCATATTTTACTGTTGGTATAATGTTCTTTTTCTGAAATGCAGTGTTCCTTCTACGCCAGATATACTTGGACACACACCTTCCAAAGAGTTCCACTTTTGTCTCATCGGTCCACAGAATGTTGTCCCAAAAGTCTTGGGGATCATCAAGATGTGTTGTGGAGAAATTGAGACGAGCTTTGATGTTTTTTTTGCTCAGCAGTGGTTTTCTCCTTGGAACTCTGCCATGCAGGCCATTTTTGCCCAGTCTTTTCCTGATGGTGGAGGCATGAACGCTGACCTTAACTGAGGCAAGTGAGGCCTGCAGTTCCTTGGACGTTGTTGTGGGGTCTTTTGTGACCTCTTGGATGAGTCGTCGCTGCGCTCTTGGGGTAATTTTGAGCGGCCGGCCACTCCTGGGAAGGTTCACCACTGTTCCATGTCTTCGCCATTTGTGGATAATGGCTCTCACTGTGGTTCGCTGGATTCCCAAAGCTTTGGAAATGGCTTTATAACCCTTTCCAGACTGATAGATCTCAATTACTTTCTTTCTCAATTGTTCCTGAATTTCTTTGGGTCTCGGCATGATGTGTAGCTTTTAAGGATCTTCTGGTGGACCTTACTGTGTCAAGCAGCTCCTATTTAAGTGATGCCTTGATTGTGAACAGGTGTGGCAATAATCAGGCCTGGGTGTGGCTAGAGAAATTGAACTCAGGTGTGGACAACCACAGTTATAGTATGTTTTAACAAGGGGGGCAATCACTTTTTCACACAGGGCCATGATGGTTTGGATTTTTTTCACCTTTAATAATAAACACCTTCATTTACAAATTGCATTTTGTGTTTACTTGTGTTGTCCTTGACTATTGTTTAAATTGGTTTGATGTTCCGAAACACTTAAGGGTGACAAACATGCAAAGGAACAGGAAATGAGGAAGGGGGCAAACACTTTTTCACACCACTGTATATGATACTTACTCTACTTTTATCTATTTATCTATTTATGAGACCAGTAACACACCATTAAGAAAAGTTTTCTACCGTATTGTGTATATATAAATATATATACTTATTCCTATTCTTTTCTTATCCATGAACCCAGTCATGCATCTCTATTTATATATATATTTATTTTATCTTTATATTATATATAATCCATATACATATAACCCGTATTTACTTCCAGTCTTGTATAGACTGTACCACAGACCTCATTTACATCCTATATGTTTTAGTCTTTTAATAGTCACTTTCAACCAATTATCCTAATGTTAGTTTCCCATATGCGGGTATACCTATTATTAGACATGCATATTTCTTTTTAGATCTTAATATATAATATATTTTTTAATATCCCCTTTTCTACATCCCCAATTTTCCATATATAGATATACGCAATTTATTTAATTTATATTAACACCCCCCCCCCCCCTTTTTTTCGGAGTCATTTCTTGTTTGTATTATTATTTTACACAGTCTTGATGCCTTTTCCTGAGTTACTCACATGAGTAGTGGTTTATAATTCA
>JAQSEC010003627.1:0-13707 GCA_028564925.1 Lithobates sylvaticus | reverse complement strand
ACTCTACAGGTATCTCCCCCAGTTAAGACCCCATATCCACCGGTACAATTGACACTCCACTTATTCAAATCTGCTACTACAGACAAAGTTGCTAAACTCCTTTCAAACGCCCACCTAACCACCTGTCCCCTCGACCCATATTCCCTCTCAAATACTATGGTCGCCCTCTGACTCTATCCTACACTCTCTAACCCACATCTTCAATCTCTCCCTCACCTCTGGCATCTTCCCCAATGCTCTTAAACATGCATTGGTCACCCCATTCCTTAAAAAGCTGCCCTTGGTCCCTACCAATCTTAACAACCTACACCCTATCTCCTTGCTCCCCTATTCCTCTAAACTCCTTGAATGCCTGGTTTACAACCAACTGAGTGACCACCTCATTAATAATAACCTTCTTGATCCCATTCAATCTGGATTTCGCCCTCAACACTCCACAGAAACTGCTCTTTTAAAACTCACAAATAACCTACTAACTGCAAAAACCCACGGACACTATTCTGTACTCCTGCTTCTGGACCTTTCAGCTGCCTTTGACACGGTTGACCACCCCCTCCTCCTCAAAAAACTTTACTCTCTCAGTCTCCATGACTGTGCTCTTCAGTGGCTCTCATCCTACCTATCCCAACGCACCTTCAGTGTCACTTACAATTCTACTTCCTCCACTCCTCTTCCCTTCTCTATCAGGGTACCCCAAGGTTCTGTTCTTGGACCTCTTTTATTTTCAATCTACACCTCTTCCCTGGGTCAGCTGATAGCCTCTCACGGCTTTCAATATATTTTCTACGCTGATGACACACAAATCTATCTCTCCACCCCTCAACTCACTCCATCAGTCTCCTCACGTATCACTAACTTACTAACAGACATATCTGTATGGATGTCACATCACTTCCTCAAACTCAACTTGTCCAAAACCGAGCTTATAATATTTCCTCCCCCACGTGCCTCTTCCCCTAACTTATCTGTCAAGAGCAATGGCACAACCATCCACCCATCCCCACAAGTCAGCGCGCTAGGTGTTATCCTGGATGCTGAACTCTCCTTTTGGCCCCACATCCAATCACTTTCCAAAGCTTGCCGCCTCAACCTCCGCAACATCTCTAAATTACGTCCCTTTCTAACCAATGAAACCACAAAGCTCCTGATTCACTCCCTGGTTATCTCTCGCCTTGATTACTGCAACTCCCTCCTCATTGGCTTACCTTTAAATAGACTATCCCCCCTTCAGTCCATCATGAATGCTGCTGCCAGACTCATCCACTTTACAAACCGCTCAGTGTCTGCTACCCCTCTCTGCCAATCCCTCCATTGGCTGCCACTCGCTCAACAAATTAAATTAAAAATACTAGCAATAAGTTACAAAGCCATCCACAACTCTGCCCCTAGTTACATCACTAGCCTAGTCTCAAAATACCAACCTACTCGCCCTCTTCGTTCCTCCCAAAACCTCCTGCTCTCTAGCTCCCTCATCACCTCCTCCCATATCCGCCTCCAGGACTTCTCCCGAGCCTCGCCCATCCTCTGGAATTCCCTACCCCAATCTTTCAGACTGTCTCCAAATTGATTCACTTTTAGGCAATCCCTGAAAACTTTTCTCTTCAGAGAAGCCTATCCTGCCTCCATCTAACAACTGCACTATTTTCTCCATTAGCTCATCCCCCACAGCTATTACCCTTTTGTATAACCCGACCCTCCCTCCTAGATTGCAAGCTCTAGCGAGCAGGGCTCTCTGATTCCCCCCTGTATTGAATTGTAATTGTACTGGCTGCCCAAATGTTGTAAAGCACTGCATAAACTGTCGGCGCTATATAAATCCTGTATAATAATAATATATTGCTCTTAAATGCTCTCAATTATTGCTCTGTAGTTGATTACTTGAATATAAACTGTTACTGTTCTTCCACAGAAATATTGCAGTAAAGACAATTTCTGTGTTTTATCAACAATTTCTGTGTGTGTTTCTCATTGGTCATTGCACTTACATTATTGCCAGGTGTGCCAGAGGGGGCTGAGGCTGTTATTAGGGTGGAGAGGCAGAGTAACAGACTGAACAAATAAAAGCAGCTCCTTCGGGGGTATCGCAACAATACGTTTATTGATGCATTAAGGGCTTTTTGTCTATTCAGGCAAAGGTGCGTTTTGCCACAGGAGTACTGGTGCTAAAATGATTGCTCTCACTCTGGCATGCGTGCTTGTATATAACATATGTAGGACAAGTTCTCTTTATGGAGACACCCAGGGTCTATTAGACCCTGGATGTCTGCTTTCTGACCCACTGCAGCTGACAGAATACAGTCTGTGTTCTATCAGCTACTTCCCCCAGCAGTGATCCCGGAGGATGACACCTCCACTCTAGGAAATTACATCATACACGTTATCTCCTGGTCTATGTACAGGAGAGAGGCTGAGCAGATGGATGTCTGACAGCACTAGGCCTGCAGGTGGACAGTGGAGCCTGTGGGAGGGGGGGGGGGGGTGGGTGTGCTTTACTAAATACATTATAAATAATAATAATATATAATAATAAATACAACTACATACTCCCAGTCGCTATTATTAGCTATAAATGCGAGAACAAATAACCACCAATTGACTCCTTTTTGTAAAGTAGACAGTCCAAGGTATTTAGTGAGAGGCGTGTCAAGTTTTTTGGAATTGTAGTTTTTTGTCACAATTTTTGGGGAAAATTAAGAAATAAAAAAAAAAAGTTTCCACATTTTTTTTACATACTGTCACCAGTCCAGTACTGTGTCATCATATAACTGGTGTGCTGGTGATCAGAGACACTTACTGGATACAGTATGTGAAAAAAAAGAAATAATATATATATTTTTTTTTCAAATTTTTTTTTTTTTCTAGATTTTTTTTTTTTTTATATTTATGTCCAAAGCAATACAGTGTTACCATAGTAACATTGTACTACTCTCGGGAGGTGATCAGGATTTTTATTTATTTTCTACACACTATGATTGCTTATAACAGTGATAGCACGGTACATTGATCTGACATCCACTTTGTTCGGTGGACACGTCAGTTGACCGATCATGCCACAGCGCAGACCGTGGGGCATGCACGAGGCGCAATCCTGAGAGGACGTAATTTGATGTCCACCCATAACAGAAGCGCTCCTGCCCCGCTGTCATTCTGCGTAGGGGTTTAGGGCACTAAGTTTTATATGCAATTTCAAGAAATAGTCTTTTGATCTCTTAATGATCTCTTAATATTTGACAGAATATGTAATAAAATACAATTGTATGTTTTTATCATATGGTCTTAGTCTCATATTTGGAATAAAAAAGCACAGCACCTTTAAGTGCAGTAATTTAGGACCAAGTAATGATAATAATAAGTAAACAGGGTACTCGCAAAAGGAATACAAGTAAACGCATTGTAATCAAAGAAGATCCTGCAGTGTAATCCAGAGGACGTCTCTCCATGTGTCCGACACCATTATTTTTATTATTTTTAACTGTCTCCCAACCCACTTCTTGTGTTTGAATATACCCCCAGGGCCCCTTCCCCATACAAGTGAAGAGTCTTTTTCTTTGTTTGTTACTCATATCTGGCACCTTAAAAGTCCCACCCCAACTAAAAGACTGATTATGTATATGATTTTTAGGGATATGATACCTTTTGGATACTCCTCACATCATAAAGCAATTTTTTCTCTGAAAATAAATGTATGTAACAAATAACATTCAATATTCTGTTGTAGACTGCCTCTGATGGAGTATTAAGAGGAACAGGAAAGCAAAAAATTGGTGCTGTTGCATCTTTTTGTAGCTATTACCTCGTTGGTATTCCGGTTGGATTATCGCTGATGTTTCCAGCAAAACTTGGGATTATGGGTATGATCATTTACTGTATATATTGTAGGAATATATATGTGTATACAATGTTTCTGTCTATCTACACAATTTTTTTTCTGATTCCAATGTTACGTGTGCTGCTTCTATAGTCATAGAATGAGGACAGATAAGAAAGTCACTACGGGCAGTGGCAACTATCTCTAGGTTTAGTGTCACCTGGCGCAGTAAAACATGGTGTCATCCCCCCCCCCCCGTTAGCCTGCCACAGTGCCCCTCCCACTGCTGCATTGGCAGCCACCTTTAAAAAGCAACCAGGGGTGTTTTATGAAAGCAGTGAGCCTGTGTGCAAGTTCATAATTTGTGCCCTAATACCAGAGAAAGCAATACAGCGCACAAAGCTCTCCACTGCAAAAACTGGGTGTTTTTGGCTGAGGTTCCATAAATATTCATAGCAGACCCTTCTTGCCTCCACCCACTAGCTCTAGAACATTCTCCAATGTCCCAGAAACAGGGGGAGGCACCAGAGAGCTGCTAGGATGAGTCATCCAGCCCTGAACTCTAGTAAACCCTGACCCAACTAAAGTGTTACTAAACCTAAAAAACGTTTTCCCCCTTAATGTATTGTTTGCATTAAGGTAAAAAAATTCAGTTTCTCTGTGCCCCCCCCCCCCCTCCCTGTGTGAAGGAGGAGAGAGGGGAAAAGAGATCAGCGCTATGCACAGCTGCATCTTTTCTCCCCTTACTTCCTCTTCACATAGCATTCGAGAACCAGCAGGAGCCATTGGCTCTTGCTGCTGTCAATCAAATGCAGTGAAAATAAAGTGGGGGGTGGGCCTAAGTCCCGCTGTTCAAGTCCATGGAGCGTGGCTCCATAGACACACAGGTCGGGATCGTGCAGACCATGCTTCTCTCCATAGCCAGAACTTTCCTTGTCCACACGATAGCTATGCCAGTTATACTTTATCAAGCTATAGCTGTTTTTACACAGGAGTAGTTTTGGAGATGTAGTCTAGGAGGATTTCATCTATAACCATCCCTGGGTCGCAACTACAAGGCCCATAGACACTTGGGAGCAGAAGGGGTCAGATATAAGCAAAATCCGTGGAAAAAGCTGAGGCCTTTGAGGGAAGTGCACCAACCAGAGAGGATTGGAAAAAGCGCAATGTGCTGTGTTACGGTAAGCCGTGCTGTGCCCAGAGAATGGGCTGCTGTTCTGGATTTGCTGAACTCTAGAACCAGGAGGCCTAACCAGAGTGTGACTGCAGCAGCATTAGTGATTCATAACACCTGCATCCATAATCACTGTAAAGGTCACCATCACAACAGCTGTTGCCTTCGCTGTACCACTTGAAAAGGGGGCCACCATGCAGTTCACCTGCCGCTAACTGGAGGATTGCCGAGAAGGGATCTGGTGAGAGGGTCTCTGGCCCATTGTTGACCACCTGTTAGCCATCTTCAGCCCAGATATTAATAAGCTATTCCCACCCACTGGCACTCTATACTCAGATTCATTACACCTGTTGTTGCATCCATCACCAAGCCACAACAGGCATGAGCAATACATAGTTCATAAGGCCATTGTTACTCCAGAGTAGGGATGAGCCGAACACCCCCGGGTTCGGTTCGCACCAGAACCTTTGAACGGACCGAAAGTTCGTGCGAATTTTCGAACCCTATTCGTTACAATGGACGCGAATGTTCAAAATCAAAAGTGCTAATTATAACGGCCAATATGCATGTTAGTTTCATAAAACAGGTTTGGGGACCCGGGTCCTGCCCCAGGGGACATATATCAATGCAAAAAGAACTTTTAAAAACTAACGTTTTTTTCGGGAGCAGTCATTTTAATGATGCATAAAGTGAAAAAAAAAAAAAGTGAAATATTCCTTTAAATATGGTACCTGGGGGGTGTCTAAAGTATGCCTGTGAAGTGGCATGTGTTTCCCGTGTTTAGAACTGTCCCTGCACAAAATGACATTTGTAAAGGAAAAAAATAAGCCATTTAAAACCACTTGCGACTTTAATGTCATGTCTTGTCCTGGCCATATGGCTGAAAATCCTTGAGAAAAATGGCATGGCTACCTCATGAACCCCCTCCCACCACAGCCGCTTTGGGTCTTGTATGGATATTAAGGGGGACCCCGCACCCAAAATAAAACCCTATACCTACAACCCTATATACTCTGAACAGCAGTATATAGGCGGTGCAAACAAGACAGGGACTGTAGGTTTGTTCTTAAGTAGAATCTGAACAGGTACATTTTTAGGTGTAGCTCCATCCAAAAAAAATCTATTTTTAAGCTTTTTGGAGAACATAGGGAGAGGTTATCACCCCTGTAACATTTGCTGTCTTTGCACATCTGTTCAGAACATTTCACCTCACTTTCCGTCCCAATGACAAATGTTTTTGGAAAAGTGGGGTTTTTAATTGAAACAAGGATTGGTGATAAAGCATCAGTAGAGAGGAGATACCTTTTTCCCAAATTAAATCTAACAGGATAGAATTTCCCTTCCTAGGGGTAGATTTCCTCCCACTTCCTGTTTTCTCCTTCCGTTTGCAAGTAGGAGTCGTTTGTAAGTTGGATGTTTGAAAGTAGGGGCCTGCCGTATATACTCTGCAGAAATTTGCCCCATTAGATGTTGGTGTTGTCACAAGACTGTAAGCCCTCACAGTTACTCTTGGTGGGCGCAGGAATGGGCCCTGCTGTGAATTATTAGATCAAGATTTGTAATTGCATGCACCTGTTGAACAGGGCAGAAAAATTGGGCCTTTGGTGGTGGTGGTGGTGGACGGTGTTGCCACAAGACTGTAAGCCCTCACAGTTACTCTTGGTGGGCGCAGGAATGGGCCCTGCTGTGAACTATTAGATCAAGATTTGTAATTACACGCCCCTGTTAACCACTTCGCAACCAGGCCAATTCTGACATTTCTCCCCTACATGTAAAATTTATAATTTTTTTGCTCGAAAATGACATAGAACCCCCAAACATTATATATGTTTTTTTAGCAAAGACCCTAGAGAATACAATGACGCTCGACGCTTTTTATCTCGCACGGTATTTGCGCAGCAATTTTTCGAACACGTTTTTTTCAGAAAAAAAAAACAATTTCATGCTTAAAAAAAAAACAAAACCGTAAAGTTAGCCCAATTTTTTTTGCATAATGTGAAAGATGAAGATACGCCGAGTAAATAGATACCCAACATGTCACGCTTCAAAATTGCACGCGTTCGTGGAATGGCGCCAAACTTTGGTATTTAAAAATCCCCATAGGCGACGCTTTAACATTTTTTACTGGTTACATGTTTTGAGTTACAGAGGAGGTCTAGGGCTAGAATTATTGCTCTCGCTCTAACGTTCGCGGCGATACCTCACATGTGTGGTTTGAACACCGTTTTCATATGTGGGCGGGGCTTACGTATGCCTTCACTTCTGCGTACGAGCTCACGGGGACAGGGGCGCTTTAAAAAAATTTTTTTTTTATTATTATTGTTAATTTGATTTTTATTTTTTAAATTTGACAGTTTAAAAAAAAAAAAAAAAATTGATTACTTTTATTCCTATTACAAGGAATGTAAACATCCCTTGTAATAGGAATATTACCTGATCGGACCTATTAACAGTGAGATATGGGGTCAATAAGACCCCACATCTCACCTCTAGGCTGGGAAGCCTAAAATTAAAAAAAAAAAAAAACGATCACCGCTTCCCAGCGGAGGCGGCGCCGTTATTCGAATGCAGAGGCCAGGCGTGACGTCATCACATCGCGCCCGGCGTCCGAACGATCATAGAGACTCCGGCGACCATCTGGTCCGCCGGAAATCTCTATAGTGATCATCCGGTGCCGGCGGTTCCTGTGTCCGACTCACCGATGGAAGCGGTGAGTCGGTAGAAGCACCGGAGGGCGGCGGGAGGGGGGGGGGGAGCGTCCCCTCCCGCCACCCATAAGAACGATCAAGCAGCGGAACAGCCGCTATGATCGTTCTTATGGTGCAGGGAATCGCCGGCTGAAACCGGCAATATCTGAATGATGTCTGTAGCTACAGGCATCATTCAGATATACCCCCGCAAACCGGAGGCCGTCATATGACGGCCGACAGTCGGGAAGTGGTTAAACAGGGGCTGAAAAATTGTGCCTTAGGCACTGGTGCTGGTGCCACAACACTGCAACCCCTCACAGATACTGTACTTGGAGCACAGCAGTCAGACCAGTTGCGAAGCATTGCTTAAAAAATTGTAATTACACGCCCCTGTTAAACGGGCTGAAAAATTGTGCCTTAGGCAACGGTGCTGGTGCCACAACACTGCAACCCCTCACAGATACTGTACTTGGAGCACAGCAGTCAGACCTGTTGCGAAGCATTGCTTAAAAAATTGTAATTACACGCCCCTGTTAAACAGGGGCTGAAAAATTGTGCCTTAGGCAACAGTGCTGGTGCCACAACACTGCAACCCCTAACAGATACTGTACTTGGAGCACAGCAGTCACACCTGTTGCGAAGCATTGCTTAAAAAATTGTAATTACACGCCCCTGTTATACAGGGGCTGAAAAATTGTGCCTTAGGCACTGGTGTGGTTGCACCCAGAAACAAAAATGTTCTTCCAAGCTATCAAGGAATGGATCATTGAGGAGGAGGAAGAGGATAGTCAGTGAACATAACAGGACAGTCACTCAGCATCAGCATAGGCAGTCTTGAAGGGATGTGACATTATAAATTATTCAGTTATATCCGCTTCAGGTGCCTGGTAGCTGGTGGTGATCCAAGACTGATTCATCTTTATGAAGGTCAGTCGATCAACCGAGTCGGTTGACAGGCGCACCCTGTGATCGGTGACAAATCCTCCAGCAGCACTGAATGTGCGTTCGGAAAGAACGCTGGATGCAGGACAGGCCAGTAGCTCAATTGCATACTGTGCAAGCTCTGGCCAGTGATCCATCCTCAAGACCCAGTAAGCCAGAGGATTTTCGGTGGGAAAGGTGTCCAAGTCTGACCTTGCCCCTAGGTATTCCTGCACGATGTATATCAGACGCTGGCGATGGTTGCTGGAACCGATCATACCTTGGGGCTGCGGACTAAAAAATTGTCTGAACGCATCGGTCAGACGTCCACCTCCCCCACCGCTCCTTCTGCTACTGACCGAAGCCTCAGCAACTCGTCATCCAGGACCAGGAGTTTGTAACCTCCCAGTTTCTGGGAACGCGTTGCACAGACCTTTCTGCAAGGCCTCCCTGAGATGTCTCATCCTCTGCTCCCTCTGCGACGGCAAGATAAGGTCCGCAACCTTACCCTTGTACCGTGGATCAAGGAGAGTGGCCAGCCAGTAATGGTCTCTCTCCTTGATCCGAAGAATACGAGGATCCTTCCGCAGGCTTTGCAGGATCAGGGAGGCCATGCAACGTAGGTTAGCTGAGGCATTCGGTCCGGAGTCTTCTGGGTCACTGAGGACGACATGATCGCCAGCCACCTCCTCCCAGCCACGTACAAGTCCACTGGTTTGTTGGGACTGTACATCATCCCTAAAAGACTGCTGCTGCTGATGCTGAGTGCCAGGCTCCACCTCCATGCTCACACAATCCTCCTCCTCCTCCTCCTCCTCCTCCTCTTCCTGTGTGATGGGTGGGACAGAAGGAACACTGTCTGGATAAAGGGGGCCTTGAGAGGCAAGGAAGCCTCTCCTGCCTCTGTTCTGCCTCAAGTGCCCTGTCCATTATCCCACGCAGCGTATGCTCCAACAGGTGGACAAGAGGTACAGTGTCACTGATGCATGCACTGTCACTGCTCACCATCCTCGTGGCCTCCTCAAATGGTGACAGGACAGTGCATGCATCCCTGATCATGCTCCACTGGCGTGGGGAAAAAAATCCAAGCTCCCCTGACCCTGTCCTGGTGCCGTAGTCGCAAAGGTACTCATTGATGGCCCTCTGCTGCGTGTGCAGTCGCTGCAGCATGGCCAACGTTGAGTTTCCTCCTGGTGGGCATGTCACATATTAGGCGGTTCTTGGGCAGGTTCAACTCCTTTTGCAGCTCAGCCAGCCGAGCACTGGCATTATACGATCGGCGGAAATGCACACAGACTTTCCTGGCCTGCCTCAGACATCCTGTAAGCCTGGGTACCTGCCCAAGAACCGCTGCACCACCAGGTTGAGGACGTGAGCCATACAGGGCACATGGGTGAGCTGCCCCTGTCGCAGGGCGGAGAGGAGGTTGGTGCCATTGTCAGAAACCACCATTCCTGGCTTAAGCTGGCATGGCATCAACCACCTCTCGGCCTGCCCCTGCAGAGCTGCCAGAACCTCTGCCCCAGTGTGGCTCCTGTCCCCCAAACACACCAGTGCAAGCACGGCATGGCATCTTTTTGCCTGCGTACTCGCGTAGCCCCTTGTACGCCTACGGAGCATCGCTGGTTCCGAGGACAGAGCACTCGAAGAGGCCATGGAGGAAGAAGAAGAGAGGGGGTGGAGGAGAGAGGTGTGTCACAACCAGTAGTAGCATTTTGGAGGCGTGGTGGCGGAACAACCTCCAACACTACTGCACCTTGTCCTGCATCCCTCCCATCTGCCAATAGAGTGACCCAATGGGCCGTGTAAGACAGATAACGTCCCTGTCCATACCTGCTGGACCATGAGTCAGCGTAATATGCACCTTACCGCTGACCGCCCTGTCCAGCGAGGCATGGACATTGCCTTCCACATGCCGGTAGAGAGCCGGAATCGCCTTCCGTGAGAAAAAGTGGCCTTTGGGAACCTGCCACTGAGGAACCGCACATTGAACAAACTCACGGAAGGGGGCCGAGTCTACCAACTGAAAAGGCAGCAGTTGAAGTACTAGCAATTTAGCCAAGCTAGCTTTCAACCGCTGGGCATGTGGATGGCTGGGAGTAAACTTCTTTCGATGGTCCAGCAGCTGGGGCAGGGAAATTTGCCTGCTACAATCGGACGTCGGTGTACTGCAAGTACTTGGTTGTGACACACCTAATTCTACACCTTCAGTCCTCTCAGAGCAGCTTTCAGAGAGGACTGAAGATATAGTGGGGTTGGAGATCCCAGCTGATGAGGAGCAAGGAGAGGTCCGCTTTGTTCTTTGGTGTGGGTCTTTAATGTGCGCTT
The DNA here is from genome assembly GCA_028564925.1 of Lithobates sylvaticus. Lineage (NCBI taxonomy): Eukaryota > Metazoa > Chordata > Amphibia > Anura > Ranidae > Lithobates > Lithobates sylvaticus. Next base: position 2,786 of record JAQSEC010003627.1, on the reverse strand, counting down.
GCCAATGAGCTGCATGGCAGGTCGACATTGTCAGGACAATTTACAAGTGAGCGCTGCGCGTCGATTGCCTGTGCGCATGTGCGGCGGAAAGGCACTCTGGCGCATGCGCACTCGCGGCTCAGCGCTCCGATGTACGCACATGCGCACTGGCGCACGCCTGAGCGTCCCTGGGCGTCATAGCATCACGTGACCACTCACACCGCCCTTTTAAGGAAGTGCCTGAGATCAGTCCAGCGCTGGCTTGTCTTCAGCTTCCTGCCAAAGCTTTGTTCCTGCTTCCTGTTTGATCTGATTGCCTGTGTTTGACCCGGATTTCGCCTTTTGACTTCGCTGCCTTCTCCTGCCCTTGACCCTTGGACTGTGTACTGGACTTTACCTGCTTGTCTGCCTTTGGCCCTTGAAACCTCTGCTTGTGACCCGGATTTGCCTCTGTCTCCTGCCCTGTTGATCTCTGCCTGTGACCCGGACCTGTTTATCTTCAGCCCAGTACCTGCACCTGTGTTTTGGACTCCCCAGTATCCTCTTGATCCTGAACTTGGCGCCTGCTTCAGTTTCCATCTCCAGGTTGGGTAGCCTGTGCCTCTTTGTGCCATTCACCCCCTGTCTCACCTCCAGGGGGCGGACTGCGCTCAGTCGCAAGGGTGAACCACTCTCGGCATTTCGGCCTCGGTAAGTACTCCTCTGACAGACATATGTCTGGTCATGCTTGTGGTGCCCAAGCGGCTGATGTTTTGGCCCAGCGAGATACGCTTGAGACAAATATTGCAAATAGCAGTGGTGCGATCTGATGTACTCGTCTCAAAAAAGGCCCACACCAAAGAACTTTTGTGATAACGTGCAGAGGCAGCGCCCTGCACAGGCGGAGCTCTGCGGTGTGATTCAGTTGGTGTGCTGGCCTCTAGCTGGCCTCCGGAGGGCATCCTGCCTCGTTGGACATGTGCCGCCGCCTCCTCCTCCTCCTCCTCCTCCTCCTCTCTCCCTTCAGGCACCCACGTGGAGTCAGTGACCTCATCATCCCCTCCCTCTTCACCACTGGAGCAAACCTGGCAGTAAGCTGCAGCTGGTGGAACATGACTGCCAGATTGCTGTCCTTCAGCATCCCCTCTCTCTGCGCGCACACTACTGCCTTCCTCAAGCTGGGTATCATCATCCGAGCCTTCAAAACTTTGGGCATCCTCCTGGAGCATGTACCCAACACTGTGCTCAAACAGTTTGGGGGACTCCTCAGGAGGACATGGTGGGTCTAGGGAAGGGGTGCCTGATGATGCCATTGAGTACGCATTGACAGCTGCTCTGCCAGTACCCTGAGCCTGGGTGAGAGAGGATGAGGAGGATGAGGAGGGCTTGGTCATCCATTCTACCAAGCCTTCGGCATGATGCGGCTCAACATGTCCTGCTGCCGAAAACAAGGACAAGCACGTCCCATGGCCACGTGCTGATGACGATGCACGACCACGTCCACAACCAGCACTGTTGTCTCTAGAAACAGAGCCTGCTTGCCCTGTGTTCTTGCCTCGGGACTGTCTGCCTCTCCTTGGCGGTCTTCCAGGCATTGTAGTGGGTAGTGCAGGGGCGTCGTTAGGTGGTGGCTAGATGTGGCTGAAGCCCCGAATGTGTCCCTGCAAAGCCCAGAGTCTCTGGAATGCTGCATTCCATTGTTAGCCCCGAGTGCCGTCGGCTAATTTCGGCTGCACTCGCTAACAGATCGGTTCCCAGCAGCCGAAATTAGCCGATGCCATAGCGGCCGAAAGCGGCCGAAATTGGACGAAAGTGGCCGAGTGGCGAGTGCCGCTGGTCCCGCCTTCTGGAGCGGGACGTGTGACTTGACGTCCATCTTAGCCTGCAGGCTCCAGAAGGCGGGAACGCTACATCCCCGCTCAGGCGGGTGGCTCGGCTCTCCTCTCCTCCTTGGCTCCGATCGGCTCCTCTCCCCAGTGACTGACTGCCTGCCTGCCTGCTGTGACTGCACACCACGGCTGAGGTAGGTCAGACAGACACAGAGACTAGTGTATTTAAGTACAAAGAAATACCTGTGGAGCTTGTCAGTAATTCAGATAACATCCTGTGTTATCGCAAAGAGACTATATTTAGCCCTCTCTTTTCACTCTAAAAGTCAATGAGTTCCTACGTGATGGATAAGAATAAATTGGGAGTGGTTGATTAGTTTAGCAAAAGACAATGGACAGGGCTGACATGTATGTCATTTCAGTGGGTCAGGCAGGTCAGTGTGTGTAGGTCAGTGTATGTAGGTCAGTGGTCAGTGTGTGTAGGTCAGTGTGTGTAGGTCAGGCCCTCAGGCAGGTCAGTGTTCAGTGTGTGTAGGTCAGTGGTCAGTGTATTTAGGTCAGTGGTCAGTGTATGTAGGTCAGTGGTCAGTGTATGTAGGTCAGTGGTCAGTGTGTGTAGGTCAGGCACTCAGGCAGGTCAGTGGTCAGTCAGTGTATGTAGGTCAGTGGTCAGTGTATGTAGGTCAGTGTGTGTAGGTCAGTGGCCAGTGTGTGCAGGTCAGGCAGGTCAGTGTGTGTAGCTCAGGCAGGTCAGTGGTCAGTGTATGTAAGTCAGTGTGTGTAGGTCAGTGGTCAGTGTATGTAGGTCAGTGTGTGTAGGTCAGTGGTCAGTGTGTGTAGGTCAGTGTGTGTAGGTCAGTGGTCAATGTATGAGAAAAAAGACATGGGCTAAGACTAGGTTAAAGCTAGGTGTGGGACTTTATATGAGGCAATAATGAATTATGTACCTCCATCCCCGATATTTTGGACAAAAAAGAACAAATTTTGGGACTTTGTGTG
>JAQSEC010000287.1:0-13390 GCA_028564925.1 Lithobates sylvaticus | reverse complement strand
TGCCCACCGCGTGGTGATGGCCGTCATCTATGACTATTGACTATGAGGAAAGATTAGAGGAACTTAATTTATTCACCCTTGATAAGAGGAGATTAAGGGGGGATATGATCAACATGTACAAATATATAAGGGGTCCATATAGTGATATGAGTTATTCACTTTACAGTCAACAAAGAGGACAAGGGGGCACTCTTTACGTCTAGAGGAAAAGAGATTTCATCTCCAAGTACGGAAAGGTTTCTTCACTGTAAGAGCTGTAAGAGCTGTAAGAGCTGTGAAAATGTGGAATAGACTCCCTGCAGAGGTGGTTCTGGCCAGCTCAGTAGATTGCTTTAAGAAAGGCCTGGATTATTTCCTAAATATACATAATATAACGGGGTACCAACATTTATAGGTAAAGTTGATCTAGGGAAAATCCGATTGCCTCTCGGGGGATCAGGAAGGAATTTTTTCCCCTGCTTTAGCAAATTGGAGCATGCTCTGCTGGGGTTTTTTTGCCTTCCTCTGGATCAACTCTGGGTATAGAATTGGGTATATGGGATTGTATGTAATTTTTTTTTTTTTTTTTGTGGTTGAACTGGATGGACTTTTGTCTTTTTTCAACCTGACTACCCGCGATCGTTCCTGACGAGAGAACGGAGATCTGTCAATGTAAACAGACAGATCCCCGTTCTGTCAGGGGTGAGGAGAGCGATCTGTTGTTCCTACTGCTTAGGAACATCAATCAGTCTCCTCCACCAGGCAGTCCCATCCCCCACAATTAGAATCACTCCCTAGGACACACATTTAACCCCTAGTGTTAACTCCTTCCCTACCAGTGACATTTATACAGTAATCAATGGCTATTTATAGCTCTGATTCCTGTATAAATGTCAATGGTCCCAAAATAGTGTGAAAAGTGTCCAATCTGTCCCCTGCAATGTTGCAGTCCCAATAAAAATCGCAGATCGCTGCCATTACTAGTAAAAAGATAATAATAATAAAAATGCCATAAATCTATCCCCTATTTTGTAGACGCTATAACTTTTGCGCAAACCAATCAATATACGCTAATTGCGATCATTTTTTTACCAAAAATATGTAGAAGAATACATATCAGCCTAGACTGAGGAAGAAATTTTTATGTTTATATATATTTTGGGGATATTTATTATAGCAAAAAGTTAAAAATATTGCTTTTTTTTCAAAATAGTCTGGCTTTTTTTGTTTATAGTGTAAAAAATAAAAACCGCAGAGGTGATCAAATACCACCAAAAGAAAGCTCTATTTGTGGGGAAAAAAAGGACGTAAATTTTGTCTGGGTACAGCATTGCACGACCACGCAATTGTCAGATAAAGCGCCACAGTGCCGTATCGCAAAAAATTGCCCAGTCAGGAAGGGAGTAAATTCTTCCGGGGATGAAGTGGTTAAATTGGCAATTAACCACTTCAGCCCCGGACCAATTGGCAGCCAAAGGACCAGGCCCCTTTTTGCGATTCGGCTTTGCGTCGCTTTAACTGACAATTGCGCGGTCGTGTGACGTGGCTCCCAAACAAAATTGGCGTCCTTTTTTTCCCACAAATAGAGCTTTCTTTTGGTGGAATTTGATCGCCCCTGCGGTTTTTATTTTTTGCGCTATAAACAAAAATAGAGCGACAATTTTGAAAACAATGCAATATTTTTTGCTTTTTGCTATAATAAATATCCCCAAAAAATATAAAAAAAATTTTTTTTTTTTTCCTCAGTTTAGGCCGATACGTATTCTTCTACATATTTTTGGTAAAAGCGTTTACAAAATAGTGGATAGTTTTATAGCATTTTTATTAATATTTTTTTTTTTTTACTAGTAATGGCGGTGATCAGCGATTTTTATTGTGACTGCGACATTATGGCGGACACATCGGACATTTTTGACCCATTTTTGGGACCATTGTCATTTATACAGCAATCAATGCTATTTAAATGCATTGATTCCTGTATAAATGACAGTTGTAGTGAAGGGGTTAACCACTAGGGGGAGGGGTTATGGGCTGTGACGTGTGTGTGTTTTTTTACATTAGGGGGCGGGGCTGACGTCTGACGTCATTGATCGGCTTTCCCGATTACCGGGAACAGCCGATCAATGACAGGCAGTGTAGGAAGCATGGGGAGAGGTTTGTTTACACAGACCTCTCCCCGTTCTTCAGCTCTGTGACCCGATCGCGGGACACCAGCGGCGATCGGGTCCGCTGGTCCCGCGGCCGGGGTCACGGAGCTCCCGACCGGGTCGCGAGCGCGCCGCTGGGCTGGCAATTGCAAAATCACGTTTATATACGGGATTTTGCCTGCCCGTGCTATTCTGCACACGTATATGTACATGGGGCGGTCGGGAAGCGGTTAAAGGTTAATTTCCCACATCTGGGGCTTTTTAAATTACATTTAGTGTCTGTGTACAAATGGTCAATCAGTTTGTTAGCTCTCATGTGGATATATTGAGCCATGGGGAGCAGAAAAGAACTATCAACAGACCTGCATAACAAGGTAATAGAACTTTATAAAGATGGAAAAGGATATTAAAAGATATCCAAAGCCTTAAATATGCCAATCAGTACTGTTTAAGTGAAAAATTCAGGGACCTCTTGATTCCAAGCCATGGTCAGGTAAACCATGAAGGATTGCAGCCACAACTGTCACAGGAATTGTTTGGGATACAAAGAAAAACCCACAGGTAACCTCAGGAGAAATACAGGCTGCTCTGGAAAAAGATGGTGTGGTTTTTAAGGAGAGCAATACGACAATACATATATGAGCTGCATGGTCAATTTACTAGAAAGAAGTCTTTACTGCGCCAATGCCACAAAAAAGCTGTCAAGGTGTTGTCGGACATATTTGTACCGGCTGGTTTCCATATTTGTACCGGCTCTTTCTTTTATTCATCTGAGCTTACAAGCTGTGCTGTGTTTCTGATTGTCTAGCTGAAGTCCCTGTTTTAATTTACTCTCTCTTAACCACTTGCTTACTGGGCACTTATACCCCCTCTTGTCCAGACCAATTTTCAGCTTTCAGCGCTGATGCATTTTGAATGTCATTGGCTGACAGCTGATCGCATGGTAAGGGGCCGAGACAGTCCCCTTACTCGGATCGGTGATCACCCGAGTCTCAGTGACTCAGTGATCACAGCACGCTCTGCGTGCGCCCTGCAGGGCGTGCACAGGGGAGGCCGTCATATGACGGCCTCCCGGAAATGCAGGTCTGCGCAGTGGCCTTCATTCGGCTATAGTGCGGACATCAAGTGGTTAAACCTACTTTGAATTAAAAAAACGATTTAATTAGCCTATCATATCACGTTTCTTTCCTCTCTGAAATAACAGATGCTATAGAAAACACTCCAATATTCCCAAGCTTGTTGCTTAAGAGTAAACCTAGTTATAAGTAAACCCCAGACATGAAATATGAACAAAGCATATCCCTCTATAGTGTGTACTTGTCTCTAAAGCACCAAGTGTCATTTCTGTCTGCTGCTTCATTCCTCTGCTATCAGCATGAGTCACTTCTGACAAATTTACCTGACACCAAGAGAGAAAAGGTGACAGGGTAGGGACCTCCAATTGATTGACAGACTTAACTCTGTTCCTGTGTGCTGTGCTGAACCACGGAATTTCAATCCATGTATGGCCGGCTTTATTCCCTTGCACCCCTAATCCCTCTAGGCTGTAAATCTGTATGGGCAGGACTATGCTAGCTATATATTTTATCCTGATCATCCCTTGAACTACTAAGACAGGTATGAATTTTATAGGTATCGCTTCCAAGAATGGTTTAGAGACTTGGCGTTATAATGTTATCACTGATAATTGCCTCCACTGCAGAATATACCAAAGCCACCTATATCTGTTAGTGACAAGCCATGTTATTTATAGATTTCTGTACAATAGAGAAGAGGTGAGATGTAGCTATAGATGGGTTCAGTGATGGATCCAAGGCTGAAGATGACAATACAAATGGGTCTGTAGTAATTTTCTTCTCTTCTTTTTCAGATAAAGCCACAAACCCTTGTAACCGTCAGGAGGATTGGGAATACATTATCAGTTTCTGTGACCAGATAAATAAAGAGCTTGAGGGGTATGTGTGTGATTTTTCAAGAAAAAAATGAGAATGCAGGATGTGGTGGTGATTTTATAACGAAGATACCCATCCTGTGTTCTGTATCGGAAGTGATATTAATGTGATAATCTACATAAGAGCAGTGTTGCGGATATTTTTCTTCACAGAACAATCACAGTACAGTTTGTTAATTTGTAATGTCTAGGCATGTAAAATACTTTAGAAATTGTGGAACAGCCTAACACTTCAGCAGTGGGGAGTAGTTATCCTGGTTGTAATGTGCAAGGGAAGGTAAATTGTATCTTCATTACATACATGCTTACCTCAAAGGAATCTATGGGGACACAAGCCTCTTCCCCTCAATCCTGGCCGGTGGTTGTGGGGGTCTGCGGGCAGGGGGCTTATCAGAATCTGGAAGCCCCCTTTAACAGAATCTGGAAGCCCCCTTTAACAAGGGGGTGTTCTTTTGGGCCCCCAAAGCACCCCCCATGTTAAGAGCAAGTGGCCTGGTAAGGTTCGGGGGGGGGGGGCTCCCTCGTCCCCCCCTTTCCTGACCTGCCAGGCTGCATTCTCAGATAAGGGTCTGGTATGGATTTTTTCTTCCTGCCAAGGGAAGAGGCCCTTGTCCAGCATGGGGATAAGGTGCTTTAAGTGGGGGGCCCCTCTAAGCACCCATCCCTCATGTTTAGGGCATGTGGCCTGGTATGGTTCGAGGGGGTGGGGGTGCTTGCTCGTCCCCCCTCCCTTTCCTGACCTGCCAGGCTGCATGCTCGGATAAGGGTCTGGTGTGGGGGGGGGGGGGGGGGGCCCCCCACACTGTTTTTTTTTTAAGTTTTGGCGTGAGGCGAAGGGCTTGGTAAGTATTGGGGTGGGGATTCAACACTTTTTTTTTTACGTTCACTCAAAACGCATGTAAAAACGCAACACTTGCATTTTTGTTGTGGGTCCATTGAAGTCTATTACATGCAAAATGCAATCTACAGCGGGTAAAGAGTCCCTGACCCTTTCCAAAAATGCATCGGCTGAAAAACACATAGTTACTAAACTGGAAAAACCTGCACACATTGACTAACTAGAGAGGCTTTCAAATATCTGGCCTGAATCTACTAGTAGCTGTTAGCGGAAAATGAAAAAGGAAAAGACCTCCATTCTGCTAAGGACAGTAAGTGATACTGAGCAGGTGGGATGGCTTTTTGCCTCTAGGGGGCAGCCTTCAGTTTTCTAAGTGCCTCCTGTTCTTTTCTCCTGTAGATGGAGCTCAAACTCTGGGTTAATCTCAAGCTCTGTGCCTCAATGGACATTAGAGAAACACGTTTTTTAAAACATTGGTAACTTCTATTGTAATCCTTAGTAACCAATCAGAGTTTAGTTCATTGTAATCAAATAATGATAACATCTAATTGTTTGCAAGAGGCTACTGTAATTTACACTGCCTTCCTTCATCATGATACTGTTATAATATATATAATATATTGATGTTTTTTGCTGGATTTGTGACTGGTGGAGTTTTGCATTGACCAGTATTTCCTATTACTAGGCCACAGATTGCTGTCAGACTGTTGGCTCACAAAATCCAATCTCCACAAGAATGGGAAGCTATGCAGGCACTCACAGTAAGTCCTGCATTTTGTTGTGTCAGTCAAAAACTGTTATTATTCACTGCATGAGGAAATAAAGTTTCACAATTTGTGATAATAACTGATAAGGGTTTAACATACAGGTGTAAGTACATTGCAAGGATTTAGCTATAGAGAAATCATTTATTTTATTAGGATTAAAGTAAAACTGACATGTATGTTCTCTCTGCTGACCTTCTTGCTAGAAAATGCTAGTTGCTTGCAGTGTTAATTTTGTCGTTGGAAATATTTTCGTCTACTAAATTAACACTATTTTAGTCTACAAAAATACGGCTAAAACAATTCAGATGACTAAATTACGACTAAAACTAAAATGGCATAGTCATTAGGGATTTTGGATTTGCGGGCTATTTCTTTTGTTGACTACTATGACTAAAGCTAATTTGAATTCAGTACATTTTAGTTGACTAAAATCAAATGGGTTTTGTTAAATTGTAATGCATTATTATAAAGAGTATGTAATGAGTTTAGAAATTCTAGAGAAAAGCTTAAATAATGCATTACAATTTAACCTGTTCCCGCTTGCGCTATAGCGAATGACGGCTACAGCGCGGACCTACATTGCCAGGAGGTCAATAGACATCCTCCCCTTTGCACGCTCCCAGCACGCCCCTTGTAGGGCGCACGCTGTGATCACCAAGTCAATGAGACTCAGGTGATAACCGATCCCGGCCCCTTACCACGTGATCACTGACAGCCAAGGACAGCTGATCACGTGATGTAAACAGAAGATCGGTAATCGTTTTAAAAAAGCTGATCACCAGTTTCTGTTTAAAGGACATCGGTCCCGAAGAGGAAGAGGCACAGTCGCCTTATCTGTGCCCACCAGTGCCGCCTGCCAGTGCCCACACAGTGCATATCAGTGCCCACCACTGTATATCAGTGCCAACTATCAATGCCCACGAGTGCCACCTATCAATGCCCACCACTGGTGCCAATCAATGCCTCATCAATGCCACCTAGCAGTGCTGCCTATCAGTGTCACCCACAAGTGTCCATTACTGCCACCCATCAGTGCCAGCTATCAGTGCCAGCTATCAGTGTCACCTATCAATGCCCTTCAGTGCCACCCATCAGTGCCAAGCATCAGTACCACCCATCAGTGCAACCTCTCAGTGCCCATCAGTGCCACCATCAGTGCCCACCAGTGACGCCTCATCAGTGCCCACCAGTGACGCCTATCCGTGCCCACCAGTGACGCCTTATCAGTGCCCATCAATGCAGCCTATCGGTGCCCATCAGTTCAGCCCATCAGTGCAGCCTCATTAGCGTACATCAATGAAGGAGAAAAATTACCTGTTTGCAAAATTTTTTAACAGAATATAAAACCGTTTTGCATTTTTTTTCAAAATTTTCAGTCTTTTTTCATTATTTTAACCAAAAAAAAAAACAGAGGTGATAAAATACCACCAAAAGAAAGCTCTATTTGTGGGAAAAAAATTATAAAAATGTAATTTGTGTACAGTGTAGCATAACCGCGCAATTGTCATTCAAAGTGTGAGAGCGCTGAAAGATGAAAATTGGTCTGGGCAGGGGGGGGGGGGGGGGGGGTTTAAGTGCCCAGTAAGCAAGTGGTTAACTAAACCCATTAGAGTTTAGTTGACAAAAATGAACTGGAGATTTTAGTCAACTAAAATACGACTAAAACAATTCAGATGACTTCAATACGACTAAAACTGCATTTTAGTCAAAATATTATGACTACATGAAAATTTGACATTAAAATGAACACTGGTTGCTTGGTTATTATGCTGTTAGAATTTATTACCTGTATGATTGTTCCAAGTCACTGACTCTAAGTATTAAAGTTAAAGAGGCTCGTGAGAAAAAATTAAAAGTCAGCAGTTACAAATACTGTAGTGTCTTCACTTGAGCCAATTCTTCAATCGGCTCGGGTGCTGCCCACCGCCATTTCAGGTAAGGGAAATCGTCTTGAGGCTTCACAGACGGTTCCCTACTGCTTTATGAATGGCCCGGCGGCGGGAAGGAGGGGGCAGAACTTCTGGATGACTTTGCTGCGGCAAATTCACCTAGAAGTGGAAGCCAAAACCAGGTACCCCCTCCCCCCCAGAAAGGTGCCAAATATGGCGGGTGGGGGTTGGCAAATAAGCGGAGCTTCCCCTTTTGGGTGGAGGTCCGCTTTAAAGCGGTTCTGCACTCGTTTTTTTTTTTGGGCTATATGCCAAGGGAATATAGCTCAATTGGGGGACTTACCTGTTCCATCTTCCATCTCGATCGCCGCCGGTTTTCATCTTCATCTTCTTCTTGTCTGCTGGGGTCCATCTTGCCTGTGGGCATGTGAAACCCCACAGGCACTATAGATGGCCCAGCATGCACCGCCGTTACTCGCGCGTGCGCAGTAACGGCACATCTGCCGACATCTCACGAGATTTCGGAAGATGTGGCCGAAATCTCGCGAGATTTCGGAAGATGCCCGCACTGACTCCTGGGATCAATGACACCAGATCCCAGGAGACAGTGCGGCGTGACGACGATCGACGCAGAGACCCCGCCCACCCCCGAAGAGACAGAAGACAGGAAGTCATCAATTACAAGGTAAGTAAAAAAAAAAAAAAACACATTTCATTTAGTACTCTTTGCCTGATTTGGAAGGCAAAGAGATTTACTAAATGAAATGTGTGCAGAACCGCTTTAATACAGTTATTATGCTTACTAATTCATGAAACAGTTGTCTGATTGCACATACACTGATCAGCCATAACATTATGACCAGTGACAGGTAAAGTGAATAACATGAATTATCTTCTTAGAATCACATTTGAAAGTGGGTGAGATATATTAGGCAGCAAGTAAACATGCTGTCCCGGAAGTTGATGTGTTGATAGCAGAAAAAATGGGCAAGTGTAAGGATTATGCCGCGTACACACGTACGGACTTTTCCCGGCGGACCTAAGTCCAGCGGACAATCCGCTGGACTTTCCAGCTGGGTACGCTGGACTAAAAAGCGAACGGACTTGACCACACACGATCACGCAAAAAGTCCGACGGTTCACGCGATGACGTACAGCACGTACGACGGGACTAGAAAACGAAAAATACTAGAAAAATACTTGCTACTGAGCATGCGTCCTTTTTGGTACGCCGGACCATACTACACACGACCGGATTATCCGCTGGACTGCCAAGTCCAGCGGATAATTTGAAAACAAAACCTGAAACTTTAGTCCGCCGTACTTTGGCCAAAAAAAGTCCGCCGGCGCCCACACACGAGGGGATTATCCGCTGGACTTCGGTCCAGCGGATAATCCCGCGGGATAGTCCCTTCGTGTGTACGCGGCATTTGAGTGACTTTGACAAGGGTCAAATTTTAGTGGCTAGATGTCTGTGTCAGAGCATCTCCAAAACTGAAGCTCTAGTGGAATGTTTCCAGTCTACAGTGGTCCGGACCTACCAAAACTGGAAGGAAGGAAAACCAGCGACAGGGTCATTGGCAGTTAAAGTATAATTAAAGGCAACATTTTTTTTTTTTAATTTTGGAGAGAGTGAAGAGGGATTAGAATGCTTGTGAGTTTGTATTGCTGTCTGTGCCCCCCCTGTTAAGGAAATTCACCCTCTATATTTGTCCTGTTTACCATTATCATTGAAAGTGAACGTAAGGCCCCTTTAACACGAGCTGTCTGATCAGGTCCTCTCAGTTTTCAGGAGGACCTGATCGGACTCTCCATTCACACCTATGGAGCGGCGGATGTCAGTGGTGACATGTCTGGCGGATCGGATATGATTGGGTAAAAACGGGCATGCGGTCCATTTTCGCGCAATTTCCCCATAGAGGAGAGCCGGACTCTGTCCATCTCCGCTCTGCACAGTGAGTGGAGAAGGACCTGTCATCCACCTGCTCAGCAGGGATCAGCAGGGCGATCTCCCGCTGAGCAAACGGTGTCCGTCCAGTGGAGGTGCCTGTGTGAAAGGGGCCTAAAATCCTAAATTTTGGGTTGTCCCCAGGAAAGTAATAAAAGGCAAATGTTCCAATGGGGGACACTAGTTCTGATGACCTGGGGTCCCCAAAGAATTCCCTTAATTTGCAGGGATTTTTTCTCACTTCCTGTTTGGCTATGGGACAGGAAGTGAAGGGAAATATCAGCAATGGGAGACAGATGGTGAAAACAAATCTGATAGGGGTTATAAACCTCCCTGACTCTATCCAAAATAGTTATACTTTAAAGCTCATTTATGCATGTGGGGAGCGAAGGCTGGCCTGTGTAGCCCGATCCAGTAGAAGAGTAACTGTAGCTCAGATTGCTGAAAAAGTTAATGCCGTATAGAAAATATAGAAAGGTGTCAGAACACAGTGCATTGCAGTGTGTTGTGTATGGGGTTGCATAGCCGCAGACCTGTTAAGGTGCTCATGCCGAGCCGTGTCCACAGCCAAAAGCTCCTACAATGGACCTGTGAGCATCAGGACTGGACCATAGAGCAATGGAAGAAGGTGGCCTGATCTGATGAATTTAAAAATGATTTGAAGAACACAACAAGTTTGAGGTGTTTTAAAAAGCGCAACAAGTTTAACCACTTCCAGCCCAAGGCCGTCATATGAGTGGAGATATCTGAATGATGTCTGCAGCTACACTCCTTGAACTAGGAATAAAAGTGATCAAAAAAGAAAATTAAAGAGAAAGTGTTAAAAAAAAAAAATGTAAGTTTATATAAACAATAAAAAAAAAAAAAATGTAAAGCTCCCGCGTGCTCGCGCACAAAAGTGAACGCACACGTAAGTCGCACAAACATATGTAAACGGCGTTTAAATCACACATGTGAGGTATCACTGTGAACGTTATAGTGAGAGCAATAATCCTAGCCTAGGACCACCTCTGTAACTGAAAAAATTTAAAGCGTTGCCTATGGAGATTTTTAAGTACCAAAGTTTGGCGCCATGCCACAAGTGTGCGCGATTTTAAAGCGTGACACGTTAGGTATCTACTCGGCGTAACATCATCTTTCACATTATACAAAATTAGGCTAACTTTACTGTCTAAGTAAGCACTTTATTGATAAACACAGTTCAGATGTAACCTCTATTACCCCCTTTATGACTGCAGGTAAAACAAATCTTAAATTGGTAAAAACCCAGTGGTGATTAAATACCACCAAAAGAAAACTAAAAAATTATAAACGTTTCATATGGGTACAGTGTTGCATGACCACGCAATTGTTATTTAAAGTGTGACAGCGCTGAAAGCTGAAAATTGTCCTGGGCAAGAAGGGGGTGAAAGTGCCCTGTACTGAAGTGGTTATAGAGCATATCTTATGTATGGTGCCTGTTTGTAATTATTTCTATTCACAATAATTCCAATTTGGCGAAGAGTTTTGTTTAAGCTAGATATCGTAACAGGCTGTACTTCATCATCTCTGCCACTTGATGGCATACTATGAATCTAAATTGCATTTGTTACATGCATCTCTTTTTAATGCTGCATTTTATTTCTAAATTTTTTTAATCTTTTTTTATGTAGTACAATACACATTTTAATATACATTTTGGAATAACAACTTATGTTTTAAAGATGTTTTTAATAATTTTTTAATCATATATTTTTGTATTGCATAATGGAATGGAATATGTTTCAGTAATGCAGGGGTCAATGATCATGTGGGATTAGTTCATGTTTCTATATAATGAATGGTGTATAAGTAGAAGCTTTGTCCGAGCTGAAAGAATGTTTTTTGCATCTTGTTGTGCAGTATTCCTCTTGCATGTACAAGTGTAAGGCTGGCCATACACTGAGCGACTTTCGATCAGTGGGTGGTCCTGCCTGCACCACTCTGCCTGACCTTCTTCAGTTGAAAAATCCAATGGGTAGATAATTGTCAAACAGCACCAGCACCTGACTGTTTAGTTATTCTTACAGCTGGTGGCGCAGGCTGTCAGAATACAGTAGCCACATTGGGAGATTACTCTATATGCACTGTTTAGTGTGGATGGAGATATCTGATTTCTTTTGTTGAGCCCACAGGCTGAATGAAAGAAATCTATGGGTGCATGGCCAACTTAGGTTTTAGCTGTTTGTCAGACATCTATCTGGAAATAGGTGTACGGCTATATGAAACAGTTTAAAGGATAGAGGAAGCCAGATCAGGAGTAGATAGGAAGATCTGGGAATTATTATCTGCACGATAGCGGTAATGGAGGCCAGACAGAGAGATGGAGGCCAAAGACTGAGCCTTAAGGATCTTCAAAAGAGAGAGATGTGACAGACTGGGTCAGTAAGTATTGAAGACAAAGTATGACCTCCTAAGAGGATGTCTGCTCAGGCCTAAGCTGCCAATTGGCAAGCCTTAACACTGTAATGTGAGTAGGAAGAAGTCAACCCCATGTAAGCTCTAACACCACCTGACATGGAACTTACACAGGGTTTGGACTTATGGCTCTGAATGGGATGGCTGCTAAGCACAGGCATGCTAAGTATCAGTAGGTGAGGGGTTGCTCTTACAAGAGAATTTGTCACTTTGCCCTGAATGAGTCTGGGCAAAGTATGGTACATAGATAGCATTAACAAATAGCTCCAGGCAGACAACATTTTATAAATGTTCTCATTGCGTTAGTCTATGTAGTCTATGTCTATGTCCATTGCGTTAGCTTATGACAGTACACAGATATGTTCACCAGAATGTTTATCTTAAGGTGCTGGAGGCATGTATGAAGAACTGTGGGAGAAGATTCCATGGTGAGGTTGGAAAATTTCGCTTCTTGAATGAGTTAATCAAAGTTGTGTCTCCAAAGGTGAGTTCAATAAAATTGATTCTGCCATGGTTATGATATATACACTCACCTACCACTTTATTGGGTACACCTTGCTAGTACCGGGTTGGGCTCTCTTTTGCCTTCAGAACTGCCTTAATTCTTTGTGGCATAGATTCAACAAGGTGTTGGAAACATTCCTCAGAGATTTGAGTCCATATTAATATGATAGCATATTGGATTGAGATCTGGTGACTGTAGAGACCATTTGAGTATAGTGACTTCATTGTCCAGTGGTGAGATGATTTGAGCTTTGTGACATGGTGCATTATCCTGCTGGAAGTAGCCATCAGAAGATGGGTACACTGTAGTCATAAAGGGATGGACACGGTCAGCAACAATACTCATTTTAAACAATGCTCAGTTGTTACTAAGGGGCCCAAAGTGTGCCAAGAAACTATACCCCACACCATTACACCCCCACCAGGCTGAACCGTTGTTACAAGATGGATCCATGCTTTCATGTTGTTTACACCAAATTCTAACCCTACATCTTAATGTTGCAGCTTAAATAGAGACTCATCAGACCAGGCAACATTTTTCCAATCTTCTATTGTCTAATTTTGGTGAGCCTGTGCAAATTGTAGCCTCAGTTTCCTGTTCTTAGCTGACAGGAGTGGCACCCGGTGTGGTCTTCTGCTGCTGTAGCCTATTTGCTTCAAGGATTGATGTGTTGTGTGTTCAGAGATGGTATTCTGCATACCTTGGTTGTAACAAGTGGTTATTTGAGTTACTGTTGCCTTTCTATCACCTTGAACCACTCTGCCCATTCTCCTCTGACTTCAACAAGGCATTTTCTTCTACACAACTTCTGCACGTCTAGATATCTAAATGCATTAAGTTGCTGCCATGTAATTGGCTGATTTGCAATTTGTGTTACCAAGCAATTAAACAGGTGTACCTAATAAAGTGGCCGGCTTGTGTGTATATATG
>JAQSEC010004679.1:0-13845 GCA_028564925.1 Lithobates sylvaticus | reverse complement strand
CTAGTTTTACAAGACTTAAAGGGGTTGTAAACCCTTGTGGTTTTACTTACCTGAGCCATTTCTTTCTCCCCCCGGGGACGAGCACACCAGCGCAGTCTTCTTCTCACAGGTAAGGTCTAGGTCTGTCCTGTGTGTCCCTTTGGCGTTCTAAACCTCCCTTTGTCCTGTGGGGGATACTTAGAAATTTTGTAACTAAAGCTCCTGAAGAAGCGACAATTCCCGAAACATGTAGAGCCTATTTGTTCATTTTCATGCCTTCAGTTGGCCATAGATGGATCGAAAATTTCAATCCATCTATGGCCATTCCCACTTGACAGAAGTTGATCTAATGATCGACTTTTGTTGAATGGGAATGCTGGGAAACTTTTGTTGATCAGCTGATCAGTGATTCCTCTATCTACCTCACTTGTGTGGATGGGGGAATCCGTTCTTTTTTTCGTTCGACGTGCTGGCTAAAATAATCTATGGGCAGCTTTAGTGTGACCCTAGCTGCCTACTCCAGTTTATTTCATTGTAAACATAACATTTTCCTTTATTTTTTAGACATTAGTTCTGTGCCACATCTGCAGGAACTTGGCAGATTTTCACTGCCAGCAAACTGTTTTGAACAGATCGAGTCGCGCAGCTGACCTTACTAATATAATACAGTAAAATGTTCTGTTACGGATTTTAGGAGATAAACACGAGAATGTAGAACATTCTTTTCCATGTGTAATAATGTCATTTACTAGTTGTATTTGTCACGCTCTACGCAAACATTTATTTACTGCAGCAAATTTATAAAGGCATCTTGTATATAAAGAGACATCTACAGTCACAGCAAATCATGCAACTGCTATGGGGCCCCGCAGCATTAGGGAGCCAGTACAGTCTAGTCATAGAACAAATAAACCTGGGGCAATGTCATCAGATTTTGGATAAAATTTATATTTATACAGTTTAGAGATCTTTTAGAGACATTTGAGCATTTCAAAGTGGTCTCCAGGGGTGGACTGACCATTCGGCCACTCGGGCACTTCCCGAGAGGGCCCCGGGACACTAGGGGGCCCCATAAGGGTTGCCAGCCTCAGTAAAACCAGGGACAGTATGTAAAAATCTGTGTTTTTTTTATATCTGTTTCTGAAATGTCCCTTACCAACATCCTTTTGGTCTAAAAATCCAGAGATTATAGCTGCCCCACCTCTCCAGTACCTTCTCAGCCAATAGAAACATGTCTGTGTATACTATGTGATTGTATACTGTGTGGCCCCAGAATCTCGGATTGCCTGGGGGCCCCATAATCTACTATTGCCGGGGGCCCAATGAGTTGTCAGTCCGCCCCTGGTGGTCTGCTTGCTGCAGTTCATTAAAGTATAACTAAAGGCAAAACGTTTTCTTTCATTTTGGATAGAGTGCAGATGGATTAGAACCCCGGTCAGGTTTTTATTGCTGCCCGTGCCCCCATTAGAGAGATTTACCCTCTCTAGTTTTCCTGTTTACCATTATCATTGAAAGTGAAAGTAAAATAAAATTCCAAACTTTGGGTTGTCCCCAGAAAAGTAATAGAGTAGAAATATTCTAATGGGGACACTAGATTTGATGGCCTAGGGGTTCCCAAGGGATTCCCTTAATTTGCAGGGATTTCCTCTCACTTCTTGTTTTGGCTATGGGACAGGAATGGGGTGACCACATTTGCAAACTGCCATTCAGGGACACCCCCCCCCCCCCCCGCACCTGCGCCCACCCAAAAAAAAAATCAATGGGGCAGCTATACCGCCGGCAAAATGCCGCTGCAGGGGTGTTTTGCAGGCGGTTAAAACCGCCCCGCTAGCGGCCAAATAGCGCCGCTAAAACTACGCTAAAAATAGAGCCGCTCTACCGCTGACGCCCGGGGAGGCACAGTGTAAAAGGGGTCTAATACCAAGGTGGTCACCCTATTTGGAATAGATAGCCAGACTTTCTGCCACACAGAAATACATATGTAAAAAAAAAGAAAAAAAAAGGAAATTTTATTGTTACAGTATCAGATTCTAGAAGGAACATTGTTAAACGCAATACATGATTCATTGCAAGCATGCATGTTCTCATAGAATAGTATTAGTGAGTGAGTAGTGTACAAATCTGGAAGTTTGGCTGGCGGCTCAGGTCGCAGCCCTCGTGGGCAAGAGGAGGCTCCGGAGGAGAGAAATCTGGCTGCTGGCCTGCCAATGAGCTGCAGGCAGCGGGAGTATTCGGCCCCGGGAATGGCACTGGGCTGCCGTGGTGGATCCTGGCTTACCAGCAGTAAGCAGAATGGACTGGAATCAGGAGGAGCTTCTCTCTCTCTCTCTCTCTCCTGCAGCCAGAAGAAGTAGGTGGACTAGGAGGCACGCTGCTTAGCGCAGGACAGCACTGGGTAAGCCTCGCTCAGCCGATGTCACTGGTTGCTAGACGCGAGGCATGGCGCCCCTAGCAACCAGTTAGATCGGCTGCTTCGGCAATGTTTATCGGGGTGGCGGACTGGCGGTATGTTTTTTTTTTTATTCCGGGCCACTGTATTGTCCCGGAATGAAGGTCCCCGGGATCCAGGACACAAATATGTATTAAGGGACAATCCCGGGCAATCCGGGACATGTGGGCACCCTAGACAGGAAGTGAAGGTAAATCTCCAAAATGGATCACAGATGGCACAAAATAAACCAACAAGGTCTGGCACTTACCCCATCGTGGCGGGTGTCAGGCAGTGCGGTGCAGCGGCTTGGCTCTGAATCCTCTTCTCCATGGCAGCTTCCAGCTCCTCCCCTCCTCCTCCTAGGCATCCAATATGATCGCCTGTCCTTTCAGACAATCGGGTGACCAGTGTCAAAACCCACTTCCTGATTGGCTGGGAGGAGGATCAGTGTTACAACAGCGAATATTCATTCGCTGTTGTAACACACCTGGGTGGTCTGAGAGCGCACCCTCTGTGATCCGAGCCCACCCTATATTGAAGCCTATTAGAGCCCCTGGCTCTAATCAGTGCTTCAAAAAAGTAGCGCTACCCCCAGTTAAGAGTAGCGCTACCCCCAGTTAAGAGAGCCGCTGGTTTGTTTTGGGTCCCTGAGTACAGCTCCACCAACCCCCGGCAATTTGGCTCTACCCGCTCTGGCACAGTTAGTCAAGGGGTATGTATCTATGCACATAAAACATATCTTATACTCTAAGTGTAATGGGTATGAACTCACAAGCAGACTGCTGAGATAAGAATAACTGGCTTTACTTTGTCAGTAAGGAAAAGAAATAGCAACATGCATTTGAACATATGTCTTACAATACTTTAGCAGGTCCCTGCAGTATGCACTTTGATATATACACATATATTTATCCAACTAGCAATGGGGAGACGGAGCGCCAAGTGTGGCGACCGTCTGCTATGCACCCCTGAGGTGCAATAAATCTATCTGCGCCTACCTAACGGACCAGGCCTGATCCCTAGCAATAGAGCTCAGTCCTTGTACTAGTACAGTGTTCTTCACTGGCAATAAATCTGTAGAGGTGGTGCACATGTAGCTTTAAATGGTATCTTTGTAATCCACAGAAAGTAACATTTGCTGCTCTGAGGTAAATTGCGCCTAGGCAGTTCAATAGGCATAAAACGTGTGAATCAATGCAGGATGAGCCTCTCAGCTCTCTCACCAATCCTTGGGCACCGTCCTCAGCTCCGGTCCCTCCAATGGCGGCTCCGGTCTCCTCAGTCACAGCCCCTGCGCTCCGGTCCTCAGCTCCGACCGACCGACTGAAGGGGGGAGTCTCCGCTCCGCTGCTGCTGACTCTTGGGGATGAGAGTCTCACTCCATCTGCTGCAAGGCCCAGGCTTCAGGCCTTCAGCAGTCCCGGTCCGCACGGGTGTCCCCTCAGGAACAAGTCTCCGCGTCACACGCTCCGTCAGGAGAGGGAGACCAGTAAGGTGAGGCCTCAGAAGAGGAAGTGTCAGAAGAGGAAGAGGCGGTCTCTCCTCTTCCTTTTTATAACCTCCCCCAGCAGCCTCTCGGGCGGAAACAATCCTCCCGGGAGCCTGGGGAATTATGGGAATTGTAGTCTCTTCCCCTAAAAGGGGTACGACCCCGCTACACACTCCCCCCACTTTGAATCTTTGGTCCCCAAAGACAGTGTTCAAACTACAAACTTTCTCGGGAACAACATTTTCACATAATTTGGACAGGGGAGCTTCCCACCAATTGGCATAAGATGGGGAGCTGTCCTGTCTACAGGTCACTTCAGTGTGGGCGACCTGTTTAACTGTGCCAGAGAGTGAGCTGGGGTTGCCCTCCACCAAATGAACAGTGGATGGGTCAGGGCTTTCAGCACTTCTCCTTGCTGTGGTAACAGAGTCCTCTGAACTTTCTCCCATCTTGGGGTAAGTTAACTTCTTGGGAGGCTTCACAACTCTGCGAGCTCTCTGTTCTCTTGGGACTTCTTCAGGAACACATTCTGGCAACATCTCTGGTTCTGGAACATCTACTTCTTCTTCTTCTGAGTAGAGACCAGGGATATCTTCCCAGCACTCAGGCACAACACTGAATGGCACAAACTCTGTGGCTTCTGGGTTCAATGTGTTATCTTCCACATCTTCAGTAGGTGGAAGATCTATGGCAGAATTTCCTGGAGTTGAGGAAGGCCATAGCCATTCAAGTTCTCCTCTTTCTTCCTCTGGTTGGGGGTCCTGTCCACCCCTATCTTGGGATGTCTGAGACCTAGTATTAGGCCTGGGGGTATCCAGAATGGAAACAGATTCAGGTACGTCTCTTACTGGAGGCATTCTGACTGCTTCAGTGAGTGGGAGCAAATGATTCCTATGCCAGGTCTTCAAAGGCCCCACTCTTCCTTCTGGCTTCAACTTGTAGACAGGCAATCCTGGAAGTTTTCTACAGATAATATATGGCTCTGATCTCCATCTATCAGCAATCTTGTGTTTTCCAGGGATCCCTAGGTTGCGTAACAGTACACGGTCCCCAGGCTGTAGGTCCTGTACTCTAACTTTCAAATCAAAGTTCCTCTTATTTCGGGCCCCCCTCTGGTCAGAGGCCGCTTGAGCTTTCTCATAAGCTATCTTCAGACTGCGCCTCAGTCTGTCCACATATCCTTTGTGGGAGGAAGCAGAGGCATGGTCTAAGGAAATGCCGAAGGCCAAATCCACTGGCAATCTTGCTTCTCTCCCAAACATAAGTCGGTAAGGGGAAAAACCTGTCACATCACTTGTGGTGCAATTGTAGGCATGCACTAGAGCTGAAATGTGTTGACTCCAATGTTGCTTCTTCTCTGTTTCCAAAGTTCCCAACATGTTCAATAGGGTCCTGTTGAACCTTTCAGGCTGGGCATCACCTTGAGGGTGATATGGTGTAGTTCTAGTCTTCTCTACTCCCAGAGAATCTAGTAGCTTCCTGATCAGGCGACTCTCAAAGTCCCTTCCTTGGTCCGAATGGATTCTCTGTGGCAGTCCATAGTGAACAAAGTACTTCTCCAAAAGTACCTTGGCTACTGTAGAGGCCTTCTGGTCCTTGGTTGGGAAAGCCTGAGCATAATGAGTGAAATGGTCGGTTACCACCAGAACATTTCCCAATCCACTCAAATCGGGTTCGAGGCAGAGAAAATCAATGCATACCAGATCCATTGGGCCTTGACTCTGTAGGTGGCCCATTGGGGCAGCTTGATGGGGTAAAGTCTTCCTCTGAATGCATCTTGCACAGGAGTGGCAATACTCCTCCACTTCGGCCCTCATGCAGGGCCAATAAAACCGGTCTCTGACAAGCTGGAAGGTTCTCTCTGCTCCCAAGTGACCATGCTGGTCATGTAAGGCAATCAGCACAGTCTCTCGATGCTTCTCTGGGAGAAACAACTGCCACTTGTCTTCTGGGCCATCAGAGGGGCCCCTTCGGTAGACTACCCCCTGATGCACCTGTAGTTTGTCCAACTCTCTCCTCAGTAGGCGAGCTTCTTTAGAAGGGTGAAGGCGAAGTCCCTCTGGACTCTGGTCTTCCAGGGCTTCCAGGACCAATTTCCCCATGGGGTCTTCCAATTGGTCACACCTTAACTCTTTCTTGGACAGCTTCGGTAGGCACTCTTCTTCTAGTTGAGTTACCCCACAGTAACACTTCAGGACTCCCACTGTGGTAACTCCTACCTCTTCAGCTCTGGATCCTCCTCTGGCTTGGAGTTCAGCCCCTTGACAAAGAGCTCGCACTCCTTCTGGTGCCACTTGGGTCCAGTCTTCCCAGTCATCGACCATGACATGGGATCTTCGGGACAGGGCATCTGCATCCCTATTTCCAGCCCCTGGTCTGTACTTGAGGCTGAAATTGAATCCAGACAACGCCGCCAACCATCTGTGTCCAGTTGCATCCAGCTTGGCGGTGGTGAATAGATAGGTCAAGGGGTTGTTATCTGTCTTTACAGTAAACTCGGCCCCATACAAATAGTCTCTCAATTTGTCAACAACTGCCCATTTGAGGGCTAAGAACTCCAACTTGTGGGTGGGATAGTTCTTCTCGGAGGGGGTCAAGCTCCGGCTCACATAAGCCACTGGTCGTAGCTGGTCTTCATACTCCTGGTAGAGTACTCCACCTAGGCCCTCATGGCTGGCATCAACATGTAGCTCATATGGTCTAGTGGGGTCAGCGTAGGCCAAAACTGGGGCTGTGGTGAGACTTCTCTTCAAGGTTCTGAAAGCCTCTTCACACCTTGGGTTCCATTGGTCTTGGACTGATTCACCGGACCTCCTAGGCCCCAATCCATCTTCCTCTCCTTCTGTCTTGAGCAGTTCGTTTAGTGGTTTTGCAATGCGGGCAAACCCATCCACAAACCTGCGGTAGTAGGAGCAGAACCCCAAGAAAGACCGAAGTTCTGTAACTGTTGTGGGTCTTGGCCACGAAGTAACTGCCTCCAACTTCTCAGGGTCTGTAGCCACTCCTTTTTCAGACACTATGTGTCCCAGATAGTTCACAGAAGACTGATAGAACCGACACTTCTCGGGAGAAAGTTTGAGTCCCTCTTCACTGAGCCTCTTCAGTACTTTCTCCAATCTGGCTTCATGTTCTTCCAAAGTCTTTCCAAAGACAATGACATCGTCCAGGTACACAAGGACTTCTATGAGGTTCATGTCTCCAACTGTCCTTTCCATTAGGCGTTGAAACGTAGCAGGAGCTCCAGATAGGCCCTGAGGCATCCTGTTGAACTCAAAGAATCCTACTGGGGTTATGAAGGCAGTCTTTTCTCTATCTTCTGGATGCATGGGGATTTGGTAATACCCACTCTTGAGGTCCATCACACTGAACCACTTAGCTCCAGATAAACTCTGTAAGGCATCCTCTATCCTTGGCGTGGTGTACTGGTCAGGAATGGTCCTCCTGTTGAGAGTTCTGTAGTCAATGCAGAGCCTCAATGACCCATTCTTCTTCCTGACTACCACAATTGGGGAGGCATAGGGGCTTCTGGACTCCCTAATCACTCCCGTCTTCTTCAGTTCCGCAAGCTGCTCCCTCAGATCCTCCAGATCTGCTAGCCGGACTCGCCTCACTCTCTCTCTGAATGGCTTGTCCTCTTGCATGCGGATTCGATGGGTGGCACTCCTCGCACACCCCACATCAAACTCATCTTTAGAGGAAATCTTCTCCCATCTGGTCAGCTGGGCCTTGGCTCTCTCTTTCCAAGCTCCAGGTAGATTTGGGTTTTCCATGGAGAGTTTCTTCCAAACATCTTCTCCTTCACCCGTCCCCTTCACTTCTGACCAGCCAACTGGGACAGCAGGACTCACCTGTCCCAGAAGCATCCTGGCAGGGATCTCCACGGGCTGCTCCGTGGGGTTCCTCACACTGACAGGGACTCTTCCTCTTGCCTTCTTCAGGTCCTTCAATGAGATTACTTCTGGTATCACTTCCAGACCTGAGTGACCCTCCATTGGGTCAGGTTCCAACATTACAAAGGGGCCAGGCTGCTCCCAAGTAAGTTTCACCGTGGCTCTCATGCAGGTCACCTCTCCAGGCTGTAACACTGCTCCTTCTTTTCCAAGCCTCCATACCCTTCCTATCCCCTCACTTGGGGTCTTCTGCTCTAGGACCAACCGCTGATAGGCTGCCTTCAGCATGGGATGGATCTTGGGAGCTGAAAGATTCTCTTTCTTCACCAGGGGGTCAGAAGCCTTCTGACTAGATCCGTGTTCGTCCCTATAATCAGGGACGTCTTGCTGGTTCCTGGTGGGCGGGGACACACCACTGCTAAGGTGTCGAACACTTCAGACTTCCCAGCTACGGATGGGTCAAACGTCAACCGTATGGGTAGGTATCCATCATAGGGGAAACTCTGAGTTCCCAATCCCTTTATCTCCAACTCTTCTATCTTCTGTATGGGCAGATGACTCAGGTATCTGTCGTAGAAGTCCCTGTACAATAGGGTCACTTGGGCTCCAGTGTCTAGGAGGGCCTTCGTGTACACTCCTTCCACCTGGATGGGTACAGTAGGGGATGGACCAACTAGCTCTTCTGGGTAGGGCCGAGTTGATGCTGTCCTCTTCTTTGGACTCTTTTCTTTACCAGCACTGGGTTTGCGCTTGATCCTTTCTTGAGCCTGGTATGCATTAATTTTCTCCCTCTTAGTGGGAGTGTGAACCCGTTGAGGGACATTGTTATCTCTCACTTTGAAGAGTTCTCGCTTTGGGGTGCTGTGTCTCTTCGGAGGGGTCTTGCCCCCTTTCTCTGGAGTGCACCTTGGTTGAGGATCCCTGGGCCCCTTCTTAGGGGTTTGATCTCCTCGCTTTCTCTTCCTGTTGTGCTTCTTGGAGCTCACTGAAGGTGATGGGCACCCGGTTGACTCCTTCACCGGGGCCCTTTGGCGTTTCCCGCCGGCTGGCGGCTTTCTGTTTTCTTCTTCTTGGGACTGGCACATACAGCTGCAATATGGCCCACTCCGCCACAGTTAAAACAGATCATCTCACCGTAGTCAGGTGGGGATGCTGGTGCTGAAACAGCTGGAAACAATTCCCTCCTGCTTGATTCTTTCTTGGGACTGGGCGTCTCTTTCGCCACTAGAGATGTCAGTATCTCCATCATCTGGGACATCTGCAACTTCAGGGCATCTACCTCTGTCTCTCTTTCAGGGGTTAAGGCCGACCTGACCGTGGCCACTGGAAGTTTTGTAGACCCCATCACTTGCTTCTCCCGTTTCTCTTCCAACATGGCCTCTTCTTCTCTGACCATTCGAATGAGATCAGGGTAGTCCAGGCTCTTCCCATCCTGCCGGGTGCGTAGAATTAGTGCGACAGGGTCCAGGGGTGGGGCTCCCCTCATCACCTGCTGGGCACGGGCTTCATCTACCTTCCCTGGATCTATCCCCTTCTTCAGGATAATCCTATGCAGGATCTTGTCTATACGTCCCATATACTCTGACAGCTTTTCCCCTGTCTTCTGGTAACAATGTTCCAGTTGATAGGTAAGTTCTGTGACTTTTTCTGTCCCACCAAACACACTTTCCAGGATGTCTATGTAGTCCTGGGCAGTGCAATCCTTTTTGCTTGTCTTCAGATTGCGTATGGCCTCTAAGGCAGGTCCTTTTAGGCTCTCAACAATCCTTTGCTTCTTTCTGCCTTCTGAGACCTCCCATTCTTCTAGGGCCTGCGTGGCACCATCTAACCACTCTTCAAATCCCTCTTCTCCCGAGGGTACAGGTGTCCTCCCTGAAAACATCCGGAGTTTCCTGTATCCCGACATTGGGTAATCCCCGGGGTCTCTTCTGCACTGAGTCACAATCTCCCCTAGGACAGCACACAGTTCTGCACTAAGAGTAGTTTGTGCGGGTGCGGGACTTTCCGCGCCCTTCTGCTCTTCCTTCTTTGGGGATAGCATGGCTTTCATAGGAGAACAGTCTCTCTTGCGCGGCAGCGCATGCAGCACTTGATAGGCCTGACCATTCGGTGCTTGTATGCTTTGGCTCCTGAACTGCTCTGGAGTCTCTTCCTGCCATTCTATTAAGGCGTATGTGTACCCAGCATCATTCCTCATGTCCATTATCCATGACTTTTGGCACGGGGATAGGGACATTATGAGCTGCTTGACTGCCTCTCTCTGCCATATCCCTGGCAGTTCAATAACTGCTGCTGCGGCTGGGTCAGTGGCCCATGTTGCGGACCACCGTCCCACTTCTATTGGGTCCATGCCGGTACCTTCTGGCGGCTTTTCCCGCTGACTCAGGATCCCGGATTACGAGCCCCCACGTGTAGCGCTACCCCCAGTTAAGAGAGCCGCTGGTTTGTTTTGGGTCCCTGAGTACAGCTCCACCAACCCCCGGCAATTTGGCTCTACCCGCTCTGGCACAGTTAGTCAAGGGGTATGTATCTATGCACATAAAACATATCTTATACTCTAAGTGTAATGGGTATGAACTCACAAGCAGAATGCTGAGATAAGAATAACTGGTTTTACTTTGTCAGTAAGGAAAAGAAATAGCAACATGCATTTGAACATATGTCTTACAATACTTTAGCAGGTCCCTGCAGTATGCACTTTGATATATACACATATATTTATCCAACTAGCAATGGGGAGACGGAGCGCCAAGCGTGGCGACCGTCTGCTATGCACCCCTGAGGTGCAATAAATCTATCTGCGCCTACCTAACGGACCAGGCCTGATCCCTAGCAATAGAGCTCAGTCCTTGTACTAGTACAGTGTTCTTCACCGGCAATAAATCTGTAGAGGTGGTGCACATGTAGCTTTAAATGGTATCTTTGTAATCCACAGAAAGTAACATTTGCTGCTCTGAGGTAAATTGCGCCTAGGCAGTTCAATAGGCATAAAACGTGTGAATCAATGCAGGATGAGCCTCTCAGCTCTCTCACCAATCCTTGGGCACCGTCCTCAGCTCCGGTCCCTCCAATGGCGGCTCCGGTCTCCTCAGTCACAGCCCCTGCGCTCCGGTCCTCAGCTCCGACCGACCGACTGAAGGGGGAAGTCTCCGCTCCGCTGCTGCTGACTCTTGGGGACGAGAGTCTCACTCCATCTGCTGCAAGGCCCAGGCTTCAGGCCTTCAGCAGTCCCGGTCCGCACGGGTGTCCCCTCAGGAACAAGTCTCCGAGTCACACGCTCCGTCAGGAGAGGGAGACCAGTAAGGTGAGGCCTCAGAAGAGGAAGTGTCAGAAGAGGAAGAGGCGGTCTCTCCTCTTCCTTTTTATAACCTCCCCCAGCAGCCTCTCGGGCGGAAACAGACATCCTCCCGGGAGCCTGGGGAATTATGGGAATTGTAGTCTCTTCCCCTAAAAGGGGTACGACCCCGCTACATGGGGAATCATGGGGTACCCCGCTACATAAGCTATGTAGTCTCTTCCCCTAAAAGGGGTACAGGATGGCAACCGGAGATGGAGCAACAATAAAGAAAGCAGAGCTGTAGCTTCATAATGTGCCAGTGTGCATACTAGCATATTGTGGCAAGTTTACAAAAAGGAAGCTAGATTTTAGCTATAACTGGCAAATTCCACTTTCTTTGTAGTTCTCTTTTAAGCTTTACTTACTACTAAAATAGCCACCTTCAAAGATTTTCAGATGTTTCTATGAAAAGCTTAGGCAAGTTGGCAACCAATAAATATAATGTGCACTTTCATTAGGCACAGTATTGTATTGACCTGCACACAGGGTTCTGATTATAAAATAATTTAGTACCGAATTGCTGTGCAATTATTTACCAAAAATACATTTAATCAAGATTGAATTGGGAGTAATGATTACTATGAAAATCACAGCTCTTGTTCATCTCATAGATGGAATTAAGTGCTTGCAGGGAATGCAGTTTATGGTCTGATCTTGGGGTCAATAACACAGATGAGTCAGCACCAGAAAATATATCTCTATTCAGCCTTCTACAAAACAATATACATTTATACATACTGTATATACAATATATATATATATATATATATATATATATATATATATATATATCACCACCCCTGAAAGAACACCGATAACCTCCAACACCCTCAGCCCCTCTGGCACACCTAGTTGAATGGAAATCAGTGCAAGTCACTGGTCCAAATCATTTGGTGGAGGGGGGATTATTGTGTGGGGTTGTTTTTCAGGGAATTAATGTGGTGATGTCCTGAAAGGGTCCGGATGCATGGATAAGGGAGGCAGAGATGGACGGGGGGGGGGGGTAGCGCCCGTGCTCCCTTAATGGACGGGCCGCCCCCAGTGTGGGGTTGTTTTTCAGGGGTTGGGCTTGACACAGTTCCAGTAAAGGGAAATCTTAAGGCGTCAGCATTTATAAGACATCTTGGACAACTTCATGCTCCCAACTTTGTGAGAACAGTTTGGGGATGGTCCCTTACAACATGACTGAGCACCACTGAATAAAGCAAGGTCCATAAAAGACATGGATGAGCGATTTTGGGGTGGAGGAACTTGACTGGCCTGCACAGAGTCCTGACCTCAACCCGATAGAACACCTTTGGGACGAATTAGAGCAGAGCAACTTCTTGTGCAACATCAGTGCCTGACCTCACAAATGCGCTTCTGAAATAATGGTCAAACATTCCCATAGACACACTCCTAAACCTTGTGGACAGCCTTCCCAGAAGAGTTGAAGCTGTTATAGCTGCAAAGGGTGGGCCAACTCAATATTGAACCCTATGGACTAAGACTGGGATGTCAGTAAAGTTTATGTGCATGTAAAGGCAGGCGTCCAAATACTTTTGGTAATATATATATATATATATATATATATATATATATACATATATATATATATATGTTCGCAATGTGTTTAGAAGATAACATACTGTATATAAAGTAAAAAATATAGCTGGAGAGCAGGCATCGAAGTTTTAGATCTATAGTTTTCAGCATGATAAATTGCATAAGGGATTTGTTGCATCGCTTTTCTTTTTTAATCACATGCTATTGATCATAATCCAAATTTACACAGAAACAAAAAAGAAAGAAAATGTGATACCATCCATAAAAAAAAATAAAAAAAAAACACCAGTTAGATATAGAATCACCCAATCCCATTAAATGCTCACCTAGACACTGTTCCACTGTGCAGAATACAGAATACTTTATTAATCCCAAAGGGAAATTGGGAAATTGTTAAGACACAGACACACTTAACAAAGACAACACAAGATCACAACAATAGACTGAATAAGATGCAAAAACACAACAAAATTACCAATAACAGCCATTAACACCAAATAAAATTAAAACTACACTACAAATAAAACATCCATACAATTAAATTACAACATAGAATAAATAACACAGATTAAAATAACAGGCAAACTACCAAATACAAATAATACACCACTTTCTCTAACACCACCCCAGATAATAACCAACACAATACCAAACATACTATTAAAAATAACAACACAAAATCTTGATCATAAACAACCAGAATTAAATCTTCACTTCCAGCCCTCACAGAAAATAATTATATATCTTGATCCCCACGGGAAAACATTTCCTGTCTCGCTCTGTGGTGCATTGTGGGTGTAACAATCTGTCACCAATGGTACTCCGCAGACTCACCAGCGTATTGTGGAGTGGGTGGGAGGAGTTGTCCAAGATTGAACGTAACTTGAACAACATTCTCCTCTCCAACACTGTTGTAAAAGACTCCAATTCCAATCCAACAACATTAATGGCCTTGTGAATCAGTTTGTTGAGTCTGTTGGTGTCGGACACCCTAATGCCGCGTACACACAACCGGATTTTCCATCAGAAATGTTTTTTCCGACGGACTTTCGGTAGACTTCGGACGGACTTTCTGAATGAACGGACTTGGACACACACAATCACACCAAAGTCCGACGGAATCGAACGTGATGACGTACGACTGGACTAGAATAAGGAAGTTCATAGCCAGTAG
>JAQSEC010001261.1:0-13686 GCA_028564925.1 Lithobates sylvaticus | reverse complement strand
TCACAAAAATAAAATAGATTTTTTTTTTTTAGCTTTAATTTTTAATAACATTTTCTCATAATAAGTTATAGTGTAATACAAATATAAGTTTGGTTACAGGTAAGTGTGGGTGGAGATCTGACTCCATCCCTCGGAGGCTCCGCCCCCTGCCCTGGTTACACAGTAGGGGATTGTCAGATGCAGCAGAGTCAGTGCAGGGAGCTGTCACTATGGAGAGGGGTCTGTGTGTCTGTCTGCTGCTCCTCTGCTACATCCAGCAGTGTCACTCAGGTGAGTACATCTGATATCCAACACAAGAGAGGGGCTCATCCCACACTACACAGTCTATGTGCCAGCATCTGCGCATTTCAGACTGAAACAATGAGTTATCTATCCGATCAGGAATTTACTGCGTTTATAAAAGTGGGGGTGAAGGATTTTATTTTTAAATTTAGGTTTACTGTAATTTACTTATTTGTATGTTGCCGTTGTTATTCTTACAGTAGTATTTAATATTTTTTAAACATGTTTTATTCACTGTCACTTTTTATTTTTCCTGCTTTTGTTACGGCTTGTTCAGACTACACAGCACAGCGTTCTGTTGTAAACGCATACTGTCGTGCATTGCTAAAGCGCATTGCTTTCTTTCTTTTGTTTCAAAGTTCTTTTTTGTATTATTATAGATGCACAGGTTGAGATGTATTTTTGAGTGTTGCATTGTGTAAAAAGGCAGACATTTTTATGCAACACACACAATGCTCTGGTATGGAGGGAATAGGGAACATAGAAAACAATTGTTCTTTCAGTGTCCTTGCATTGTGCTTGTGTTAATCAATGCAAATCAAAGCAGCTCCATGCACCTTTTTAAAGGAGCCCTTGAGCTTCTATGTAATTCTAAGCGTTGGCACGTGTTTTTGTGCTGCAAATAAAATATAGAACGTCTACATTTTTGCCGAGCGCAAACTAACGCAATGATTTGGTTTGAACTGGACACACAACAATAGAATTTTCTGTGTCCTTGTATTGAGCCTTAACGCACTAGGTATAACGAGCCCTAAATGACTTTATAAACTTTTTCAGGTAATGTAGCGTTAAGGCTAGGTTTTTTAGTGCGTTTTCAGAGCCACATGCTTTGTCGCAGTAAGTGGGATTAGCACCATATAGTGTGACCAAACCCCTGTATTTTTTAACTAGCCTTGTAGGATAAATGTCATTTTTGTATGTGTGTGCTGTAATCCACAGAAGGGCACTACAATCCATTTACCGGTACCTTTATTTCCTATGGGTCCCGTTCACATCTATGCAGTCTCCTACAATGTGTTTTTTTTTGGAAAGGTGCAGGGACCTTTTTTTTTTTTTTTTTACAAGCAGCGT
The DNA here is from genome assembly GCA_028564925.1 of Lithobates sylvaticus. Taxonomy (NCBI): domain Eukaryota; kingdom Metazoa; phylum Chordata; class Amphibia; order Anura; family Ranidae; genus Lithobates; species Lithobates sylvaticus. The sequence goes on along the minus strand of JAQSEC010001261.1, from coordinate 12,333 downwards.
GGTGCATATTCATCTCTTTATATTTCAATAGAATTGCATGAAAAAGGCATGTACATGCGTTATTGGTGGATTTCCTGCATGACAACAGACACCTCCACTTAGCACTTCCTAGAAAAATGCAAAACGCATTAAAACGCACACAAAAAAAGGAAAAATACTGCTCCACAAAAACGCACATGCATAGATGTAAACCTAGCCTTAATTCCAGACTGCCCCCATACTGGGCTCCTATAGTTTATTAGCTTAATATATGAGAAATGTACTGTGATTTAAAAAAAAAAAAATACAATTAAAATTTGTATTACTTTTAAATTTCTTTAACATTAATTGCAGTATTGAAATCTTCCAGTCAGATTATATTTGCTGCTTCTGTATCAATCCACTAATTCTTTAGGATGGTCGCACAAACCTTTCTGTAATTTTTTTTCAAAGTGCCCACATGCCCATTTTCTTTTGATGCCAACATAAGTCTGTAAATTTCTCCCTTTGTCATACTGGCATGGGGAAAGTGCTCCACCCCAAGGTGCCTGACCTGTTTCAGAGCGGACCGTGATTCATCATCTGTGTGTCAAGAGCAATATCTCCCCAACTGCTACATTGTTGCAACTGCTTTGCAGATTAAAGGATCAGTCCACCCAAAAGCAAACACCCCCCCCGTTATGGGTGCAGGGATGGTAGGAACTCCTCATAATGGGCACAGCAGGTGTGCAGACCCCGGGAACATAGCACATAGGAGTGGGAACAGCCAACAATACAGCAATAATTATATTACTTGACATACTGTATATAATGAGTCTGTTTTTTTTGCATCATTAACATCATCTGTTTTCTTTTTTCAGCATCCAATGAGACGATAGTGAGTTTATTGGAATGTCCAGGTGGGTCATCAGATTCTATTTTTTAGCTACATATTTATAGCGATTGATAATCCTAAAGCACTGACACCAGCTGCTTCTTGGTTCTATTTAGGACCTATTAGGCATTGCGTTAATACACATTATATCACACATTCATTTAAATTGCATTAAGGCAGGCAATTTGAAACGAATGGACTGCCAGCACACCAAAGGTCCCAAAAATCAGATGTGCCGCAAATTCTGTAATGCTGTACATTGAGGCATGCCGCAAATCATGTGAGCTGCCATAGGGCATTGGGTTACAATTTAAAATGAATTGCACCACAATGCATGTATTGTGTTATTACATGTTACAATAACCCAGTAGTGTAAATGGACCCTTAAAGTGGAACTAAATGTAAAAATGAAAAAACTGCAAGAAATCAGGATAAGTACACTTACCTGCCTATTTGCAATCCTCAGCAGAATGTGCACAGCTTAAGGCCCGTACACACGATATGAAAATCGGAAGTAAAATTTCATGCGACGAACGGTCTGCTGATTTTCGGATCCTTAGTGCTTTCGACAGCCGATTCTGTTTTTTCGGCCCGACAAAAGCTGGATGTGCAGACTATAAATTTTTTGTCGTACGTGAACTCAATGTCCGATTTTCGTTTAATTAGCACGGTTTTCGTACGAAAAAAATCGTAAGAGCAAGACTACGCATGCTCAGAAACGAAAGAATACATACAATTCAAAACATTACGTAATTTCTGAAGTTGTATTCTGTCGTACGAGAATTTTCGTATGGTGGAAAACCACTTCACTTTTGACATGAGACTAGCATGCAACAAAAAATGGACGAACGCTCGTCCGAAAATCTGATCGTGTGTACGAGGCTTTAGTTTACATTCTAGCACACTGCACTCCCATGTGCATACGTTTGGCCATGCCAGGCCAATCAAATGGCCGAAGACCAGCACTTGGAAAAACCAGGGGCGAAGATGTCGGTTCTGGAGAGGGACTGTTGGAACTAATGCCGGTCATAGGCAGTTCGAGTCTCTGCTGAACCGGCCGAGATTCAAACCATGTGTGGGCAGGCTGAATGTACCAAAGTTGATCTATCGATGAACTTGGGTACAACCAGTCTGTCAGATTTTACATGCTATGATTGCTATTATAGCCACTAGCAGTAATCACTGTGTTCTCCTGGCGAAGACAGCTCCCCACGCCAGGAGAACACAATGACTCCACGAGAGTTGCAGGAAAGAAAATTGCTCCATCTATGGCTGGCTTAAGGTAAGTATGTGTGCCTGTAGTTCTGCTTTAAATTAGATTCACAGCTATGGTTGTGCATGCATCAGCACACATTTTAATGTATATGGGCCCTCAGCAAGCGCTAAAGATGTTTTGTGGGGACCAGCTGACTTGTTCTTGAAGGTGCATGTTTGGGGTTCGCCATCTTTGGCCTTGACTCAGTGACGTGAGTGATATGGAATAGACATATAAATAACATATGTTCCAATGCTTCATTAGCCGTATGTTAGTTCCAGGTCAAAAACTCAGTAAGCAGTTGAGGATGGAGAAATGCACGTAATTGGTAGTGCCTGTAATCCTGATTTTTTTTTAAATTTCCATTCCTTTTTTTTTCGGGATAGAGTGGAGAGGGATTAGAATCCTTGTCAGTTTTTTTTTTTTTGTCTTTGCTCCATCAGGGAGATTCACCTTCTCTGTTTGTCCTGTTTACCATTATCATTGAAAGTGAAAGTAAAAGAAAATTTCAAATTCTGGGTTGTCCCCAGAAAAGTAATAGTGGGGAAATCTTTCAATGGGAACGCTACCTGGGGGCAATTCTCTTAATTTGCAGGGATTTCTTTCAACTTCCTGTTCGGCTATCAGACAGGAAGTTAAAGAAAATCTCTGCAACGGGACACAGATGATGAAAATAAATCTGCCAGGGGTTTTAAAGGGATTGTAAACCTACGCATCCTATGCATTATGGTGAAAAAACACCTGGCAGTGACCGCCCCCCCGTTTTACTTACCTGAGCCCTAGAACTTGACCCACGGGGACGCGCTGTCTCTCTGTCCGGGGTTCTCGGCTCTTGATTGGATAGACTGATAGCAGCGCAGCCATTGTCTCCCGCTGCTGTCAATCAAATCCAATGATGCGGGCGCCGGGGGGTGGGGCCGAGTCCTGCATTCGGCCTCTATGGACTTCGAATGCTGGACTCAGGAGCGTGCACGCAACGTAACCCCCCCCCCCCCCCCCCCCCGGGAGAGTGCTTCTCCCAGGGGGTTATCTGATGTGGGATGGAGCCGTGAGAGCCGCCGAGGGACCCCAGAAATGCAGGTTCGGGGCCACTCTGTGTGAAACGAGCTGCACATTGTAGGTAAGTATGATGACCTACAGTGTCACTTTAACCTTTTCTTGCTCTATCCAAAATTAAAAAAAAGTGTTGCCTTTAGTTCTACTTTAAGTACAAACGCCAACTAGAAAACATGTGGCTAAAATGGCCGGATAACAGTCTCCAGATACATTCATACTTACAATAGTACAGTAATCAAAGTCAAGACAGTATCCAATAATCCTAAGGTCATCCGTAGTGCAATACGTTTAGCTTCAAGAAATAACTGTATAACCAAAGAGAAACCCTTTAACCACTTTCAGACCGGACCATTTTGCTGGCTTAAGACCAGACCACTTTTTGCGATTCGGCACTGCGTCGCTTTAACTGACAATTGCGCGGTCGTGCGATGTGGCTCCCAAACAAATTGGCATCCTTTTTTCCCCACAAATAGAGCTTTCTTTTGGTGGTATTTGATCTCCCCTGCGGTTTTTATTTTTTGCGCTATAAACAAAAAAAGAGCGACAATTTTGAAAAAAAAAAAAAACGCATTCCTTTTTACTTTTTGCTATAATAAATATCCCCCAAAAATATATAAAAAAAAATTTTTTTCCTCAGTTTAGGCCGATACGTATTCTTCTACATACTTTTGGTAAAATAATTGCAATAAGATTATTGATTGGTTTGCGCAGAAGTTATAGTGTTTACAAAATAGGGGATAGTTTTATAGCATTTTTATTAATAATTTTTTTTTTTTTACTAGTAATGGCACTGATCAGCGATTTTTATTGTGACTGCGACATTATGGCGGACACATCGGACATTTTTGGGACCATTGTCATTTATACAGCAATCAGTGCTATTTAAATGCACTGATTCCTGTGTAAATGGCACTGGCAATGAAGGGGTTAACTACTAGGTGGCAGTGTAGGGGTTAAGCGTACCTAGAGGCGTATTTCTAACTGTGGGGGCGTGGCTGTGAGCTAGTGAATGATGATCTCTGCTCCAATCACAGGGAGCAGAGATCGGCGTCACTAGTTGCTAGGCAGAATGGGGAGATGCTGTTTATTTCCGCATCTCCCGTTCAGCCTTCCCGTGAGACGATCGCGGGTATCCCCGCGGCGATCGTGTCCGCGGGACCCACGACCGGACTCACGGGGGTCCCGACCAATCAATGGCACGGCAGCATCTTAAAGGGGACGTACCTGTATGCTCTTATGCCTGTCCGTGCTATTCTGTCGACGTACATCGTCGTGCGCCGGTCGGGAAGCGGTTAAAGTGGCTCTGCACACACGTTTTGTTTTTTTTTCCAGTTAAAAATTACTATCATTCTAAAGTTAGACTCGCTTTTAATGTTGCTTTCCGGTATCCAGATCCGTTTTTGTGTCAAATCTCCACTTATAAAATCTTGCACAGCAGTTTTCATTTTGCTTGTGGGCATTTGAAGCTCACAAGCAATCACTTCCTTGTTCCCATACATTTGAAGTACCAGCATTCCTTGCTGGTTCCCATGCATGCTCAGTGGCAACTGCGCCGAGCGGCGTAAACATCTATGTTGCCATCACAACTTAGTCGAAATCACGCGAGATTTCGCATCGGCTATGCGCACGTCGTTGAAATCACGCAAGATTTCGCATCGGCTATGCGCACTGACTCCTGGGATGAATTACATGAGATCCCAGGAGACAGTGCGGCGATCACCGGAAATGATGCGGATACCAGCATAAACCCCGCCCACAGCTGCAGGGACACAACACTGTCACCACAAACACGGACACCGATCTAAAGGTACGAGGGGGGAAAAAAAACATCCATTGAGCACTCTTTGCTGCATTTAAAAAGCAATGAGCTTAACTTTGAAAAATGTGTGCAGAACCGCTTTAAGTAGCCACTCCATTAGGCCCCTTTCACACTGGGGCGGGGAGCCGCGGTGACGGTAAAGCAGCGCTATATGTAGCGCTGCTTTACCGTAGTTTTAACGGTATTCGGCCGCTCGCGGTGCGGTTTTTACCCCCCGCGAGTGGCCGAAAAAGGGTTAAACACCCCCCCGCAGAGCGGCGCTTTGCGGTGGTATTGCCGCGGTTTCCCATTTCCCAAATCAATGGGAAGGAGCGGTATAGGAGCGGTGAACACACCGCTCCTATACCGCTCCAAAGATGCTGCTAGCAGGACTTTTTTTGCCGTCCTGCTAGCGCACCGCTCCAGTGTGAAAGCCCGCCGGCTTTCACACTGGAGTTAAAGGGGCCGGATTTTTTCAGGCGGTGAACAGGCGCTATTTTTAGCGCTGTACCGCATGAAAAACGCCCCAGTGTGAAAGGGGCCTTAGAGGTTTGACTACGGAAAAGTATATGGCTACATCAACAGATATTAACAATGGACCTGACTCCTGTTTTTTTTTTTTAAAGAAAGTATGGATGCTGCTAATGATGACCTCTCCTTCTGAAAGTACTAGCTCTGTCATGCTGATCCAATAGCTTTGTGTGTCAGAAACAACTATGCAGATCAGGAACTCTGACTCTGCAGGTTAGTGTGGTTGATCTGGCTCTGGAGTCAAAGTACTGAAGCCAGGGAATTGGTATGATAGCTAGGAAGTTAGTACTTTCACATAGAGAGTTCAATAATGGCAGCCTCCTCTTAGTCTAGAGTTTCTTTAAAAGGAATCATGTAGTGAAAGAAATGTGGAGACTGCCATTGTTGACCTCTCCATCTAAAAATACTGCTGGAGTGTCACCATAAGCCAATAGCCTCAGTACTTAGCATTTTCAGAAAGAAACTAGCCATGGCAGGCTCCGTATTTCTCAGCTGAGGGAACTGCAATCTTCAGTAACCATTGGCATCTAATCTGGTTGCTATAAGTTACTTCACATTGATGCTCTTTGCACGGCCCGTTACACTTTTTTTCCGTTTCCCCCACAGACACTGATATCTGTGATGTGGCTAGCCGTTGCTGTTTGTCCGGCATGGACAGTTATGGCTGGATCGCCGCCACCATCGGCTGGGCCTTGTGGTTCTTCACGTTGATCCTCCTCTGCATCTGTAAGGTTATGGACCTCCGTCCCGATGAGCCCAAATACCTCCAGGCCTGAGGGGCGCACGGAATGATGGACATTGGTGCTGCAGAGCGATGACTTGGGAAATCCAGTAACTACTGACTTCAGCCCATCATAGCATCGTTTTATAAAATAAAGGACTGTGCTGTTGGTTAACCCCCTTCATCTTGGAACACGTTGCAATTAAGCCGAAAAATTCCCAGAAGATTGTCCATGGCCCCCATCCAGCAAATACAGTCACATGGTTCAGAGAACCCTACTGCACAGACAGACAAAAAATGGAGGCCTTCATTGCTGCATCTTAATGAAAAAGCCAAAAAATATTCAGAAGAAGGTGGCGGCTGTCTGCTATTTCCAGTACAGGTTGCTCTTGCTAATATTTTTTTTGTTGTTGTTTTGCATAGGGGTAGCGAAGAGTTACAGCACAACTCCAGCCAAAAATATAAAAAAAATATATAGTTCTTTAAAAGCTATAGTGAAACCATCATTTGCTGCAATAGTTACCTTCAGTCCCGAGATTTCCCAGACAGTTCTTTTTTCTGCCGCTAGATTCCTTATTTTGATGGGTAGAATAATTTAGCTCATTTCCTCTGAACTCAGGTTGTCATGGACCAACCCCAAGCCTGTGACTGGACAGTTAAAGGAGAAGCAGCATGCTGAGATGCTTCCCTCTCTGCTCTCTCCTCCCATCTGCATAAGTTGGATGTATCCTTCTATTGCTTCTTCCACTCACACTCCAGCTCTACTGAATAAGGACTGCAAAAGGCTGATACCAGGTCAAATTCAGGGACTTACCGCCTGCATTAAAAATGCATTTAATGATATATTATGAATTACAGAGCTGCATTAATGGGTGCATTTGATATCTGACTGGGGTTTAACTTGACAACAATTGTAGAGCTTTTTTTTCTGTTTGTCTCTCCTTAGGGGAGTTTTTTTCTCCACCTCCTGTCCTGGTGACACTTGTGCAAGAAATGACAGGTACAGGTGTCACCAGGACAGGAAAAGCACAGACAGGAATAATAATACAAATATTGATGGAAGTTCAAATTTTTCCCTATTCTATTAAAAATTTCAAGTTTTGCATAAAGTGGGATTCCCCTTTAAATAAGCTTACATTTATTAAAAGCATGAATGGATTTCTATTTTATTTTTTCCAGCACAGTCACCATCTCACAATCCATCCATCTCCAGCATCTACAGTTGAACACTGGATGTTTTTGAAGCAGTATAAGGCCCCTTGCACACGAATGTCATAATTTACTGATGCTTACTTAGAAACTTGTGACGCCTGTGTGCAAGGGGCCAAAAACTGAGTGTAAATACCCGAGTACTGTGGAGTATAGGAGAGTAAAGGTGCATAAGCATATAGACAAGTAAAATTCTTCTTCTTTGACACTATAGTAATATACTTATATAAACCTGCTTATAGATGAGTAAACACACACATGCAAGTGAAAGTGATTGTAAACCCTTGCTTTTTTTTCTAAAAATAACAAAACATGCCTATACTTACCTGCTCTGTGCAATCGTTTTGCACAGAGCAGCCCGATCCTCTTCTTCTGAGGTGCCCCATTGGTGCTCCAAGTCCACCTCCTTTTCACTTCAGAGTCCTGCTGCTGCATCCATTGATACAGACCCCCCCCCCCCCCGTGTAACAGCTTTTGCTCGACAGCAGCTGGATCGGATCAGGCTCAGGTAAGAAAAAGGGGTGGTTCTGGGGGGCAGCTGCAGCACAGAAGGTTTTTCACTGCATTAAAGTGAAAAACCTTAAGGCCCCTTTCTCACTTATATGACTTGTCCGACGATTTGGGACTGCAAAGTAGCATGACAAGTTGTTCCCCATGATTTCCAATGACAGCCATTCATATTAGTACGACTTCAAGTCGTTCCGACTTCAAAGTAGTCCCTGCACTACTTTGGTCCGATTTTGATGCCACTTACACAGGCATTCCTTGAAATCGCGGCCAAATCGTGGTAAAATCATGCGACTTTAAAGTCGCACAAGTGTGAAAGGGGCCTAAGGCGTTTCAACCACTTGATTGACTACACTCAAATAAAAAAAAATCTATTTTTGTTTTCCTGCCTTGTACTCAGTGCTACATTACTGATCTTTACTCTGCTGTGTGCAATGTCCTATAGAGAAAAATTCATCTAATTTCAGATCAATAAAAAAACAAAAAAATATACCATAAGGCCAAAGGTTTGTGGATGCTTGACCATCACACCTGTATGACCTTGTTAAAGCAGCCCATTCCAAAGCCATGGCCATTAAATATGACGTTGCCCCACTTTTTGGCTATACCATCCTCCACTCCTTTCTTCTGGGAAGGCTTTCTACGAGACTATGGACTGCATCTGTAGAAATTTGTGCCAATTTTGAGGTCAGGTTGGATGTTAAATGAGAAGACCTGGCTCACAATCGGCATTCCAATTCCCCCCCAAGATGTTCAGTAGAGCTGAGGCCAGGGCTCTGTGCAGGACACTTGATTTCCTCCACACCAACTTGTCAGACCATGTCTTTATGGAGCTGGATTTGTACATGGGGATACAGTCGTGCTGGAACAGAAAAGGACCTTGCCCAAATTGTTATCACAACACCAGAAGCACACAATTGTTTAAAATATATTTGTATGATGTAGTAATAACACCTGAACACAATCAATGGGAGGGGAGTTCACATACTATATGGTGTATTTTATTAAAAATCCCTCTAATCTGGCTTCAGAAAGAAATCTGTAAACGTAGCTTTTGTCAAGATTATTTCAAATCTACATTTCTGTGTGAGCATAAGTCATTAAATCATTTCACATATGTCTATTTTTTTTCACTTGTCTCTTTTATTACTTTGCTGGGTTGTAACATGCATCGGTTCCCGAATGACACAATCCACAAATACCAGCTCGGACCTCCCCATACAAGACCCTGTACGTGCACATTAAATAAAAATTAACAGAAACATCAAACGGTACAAAAAAAAAAAAAAGGAAAAAAAAAATCACAGCAAAAGGAAAAAAAAACGTTACCCCAGACCGGACCTGCCGGCCCATCCCTCCCCAAAACACACACGAAGAAAAACATTACAAACATGTTTATGTACAAAGTTGCGTGTTGTGAAAACAGAGACTTGTCGGTACAGAAACATCACATGAAGAGTCCCACGAGGTCTGTGCACAACACAGCCCAGAAACCAACCCCTTCACGGCCGGACAGGCCAGCATGTCATACCGTGAAGGATCTGGGCCAAGACCAAAAGCGATTAAGTTTTGTTTGTCCCACAAAATGTCATATGTGAAGAAACTTTGTGTTCTGTTTAATTACACACAACGTCATACTTTAACCGTCCGCTCCGCCGTGTCTGCGTTTTTTTTTTTTCTTAATAACCTTCAGAGTCATCCTCAGAATTTCCAATAAAGTTTTTTTTTCTCTCTCTTTGATTGTTAACACAGATATGTCAGCATTTGATTACAGAACAGTCGGTTTGTATATTGCTGAATTGTAGCACCGATAATGAACCCTCCTATGGCTGGGTCGGCAGCTGCAGGCTATGAGGATTATACCAGATCAGAAAGGATTGTATAAGTTTAGTATGTTTACCATGCAGGCAAACCAGGAAGTTGTGGTAGGGGAATAGCAGAAAGTGCATAAAAATAACGGTCACTGAAATTCACTATTATTAACTCAACCATTTCTTTCTCTAAAGGGGCCCAATATGAAATTTGTTTTATAAATTTGAAATATTAGGAAACAAAACTAGATGGTAAACTGACCACTGTGAATCCTTATAAACAGGTATGACCTAAACACCAAACGTTCCACATAACCAGGACACTGTGGGGGGAATTTAATAACGTTGCTGTGACACTTTTCTGGCCTTAAAGGAGAAGTCCAGCCAGAGCCCGTTTGGCTGGGCTTCTCCTATGGATCACAGGAGTGCAATTCGTTTTACACTTCTGTGACCCGTTTTCCTGTATTTGCTTACTAATGAAACTTCCCTGTTACAGTTACAGCTCAGCCAGACACATCCACTTCAATCTTGCTCATCCAGAGGAGTCTCTACCTGACTGGACCTCTTTACCAACTTCCCTGGGAGCTCACTCCACCACCCATTACTCTGGACTTTTATAGAGAGATACCCATTACCATCACACAATGGTCCCTAAAAATCAGACAGGAATGTATAGAATGTATTGGAAATGTTTAAGTCAGATCATTCAACAGCTGAGAACAACTAACCTATCAAGTCAACAAACACTTGAGGCACTACATACCTGAGTGACTCGAAGTTACCAGCAGCCGATTAATAACTCTTGAAGTTGGTGCCAATCAGCCCACTCCCCCCACTTTATTTTTTTTCCCTCCAAGTCTTTGCACTGGCTGCACATCTTGTCCCCTTACCTTGGTATAAAGCTACTTTAATTTCTACAAACCACCTGCTCCCATCGTCCTCACCTGGGCAAATGTCAGCCGGTTTCTTTTGAACCGGCTGGTGCCACCTGACATTCGGCCTGTGTGTACTAGGCTTTAGAGCTTCCACAAATCTAGAATGCTTCAAGCTCTTCTTTAACTCATCACACTGCAACCTATTATATCCCTCGGATCTACAAATCATCTGTGTCCATCTCCACCTCCCAAACTGTATCAATAACTTCTTGTGTGCTGCACAGTCGAGCCCTTTTGCCTACTTCTATCAGACCTTCCACCAATTGGAAACATTTTAGGCCCTTGAACTTTTTACCCAATCAGGACTCCTCGTGCTTTACCTTCAATATGGAACCCTTTCCCTTTCTCCATCATACCATTTACCAATATGGAATGTTTCAGGCTCCCCGTTAGATCACTTCTTGGTGACTTATTATATATCCCCTATTAAAAACCATCTGCTTCATCCTCAACCTCTTATTCTGCAGCCAGGACTCCTCTTGTGCTTCATCTTCACTCTGGGACCCTTTGCTTGACTCTATCACACTTTCTACTGATTTTAAATGCTTACAGCTTATGGTGTAACTCACCTGCTCACAGTAGCCTGTTATATTCTTCAGATCTTAGATTGTAAGCTCTTATGAACAGGACCCCCTGATTCCTCTTGTATTGTAACTGTAATGCCTGCCTTCATTTTGCAAAGCACTGCGCAAACTGTTGGCCCTATATAAATATGTATAATAATACTAATAACCCAAAATCCTCTGATCCATCTTCCACCTCCCACTCTGAATTAATGACTTCCCTTTTGCTGTACCTTCACTCTAGAACCCTTTCGCTGGTTCTGTTTGATCTTCCACTAATCTGGAATGACGACTGAAATTACTGCCTCATGATATTACCTGCCTCAAATACCCTTAAGCTCAAAAACCTTTTTATTCCACTTGTTCTATTACCCACTTTCCAAAGACAGTCTGCATTGCCAGTGCATGAAATGCACTACCAAACATTATATATAATGTTTATCCTGGCCAACTCTTCACACCTAAATTAGGCCGCCTTAATCATAATCATCATCATCATCTTCATCCAATAAAAGAGAGAATTTTCCTTATTTATTTTTTTCGGTTTTGTGTGTTCTTTTTGCCTATTAACCAATCTATTTTCAATCCATTATGTCCTTTCACTGTACACTTAAAACTTTTATAAACCGGAGGAAATTTAGTGGAGAAATGCAGCCGTGGAGCGTTGCGAAGGAATGAATGACCAATTTTTCTAAATGGCCCTCCAACATCAGAAATATCCAGAGCAGAGGCCCCCACAGGTCAGTGTCATGTCAGGAAATGTAGACGAACCTTTGCTTTCTAGTATGTTAAAGTAGCAAAAATAGGGGAGTATCTAAAAAAAAGTGGAGCTCCTAACCTGACACATGACAATGGAGGGACTAGAAGCCCCCCGTGTCTAGAACAGTTTGAATGCATGGTTCCCTCAGTGCTCCCAGAAGCCTGTGTTGCTGACCCGCCCCAGGACGAGGTGGATTTTACACCTCTTCTCCAGTACGATGCTGACCAATGATCCTGCTGTGGCTTCCATAGGAAGTGGACAGTATAGACACCGCACTCAGTCCTTATCAACTGTGGTAGGCTGGTGCCACCACCTGCTTCTGGGAGAGACGTAG
>JAQSEC010000714.1:0-13751 GCA_028564925.1 Lithobates sylvaticus | reverse complement strand
GTCAGCAAAATATATATTATTTACATCCAAACAAAAATGATATATGATTACTATAGCATTTTCTATGGAGAATAGATTTGCTATATACTGGACTTTATGCATAAATGTGTCCAGGGCCGTGTAAGGGAGGATACAGAACACACACACAGGCTCAGTGACATGGAGCCTGTTAAAAATGCAGGATCAGTGGCGCTGAGTGTGATGAGCACAGAAGCTGGGCAGGGAGCTCAGTGATGCTAAGCCTGTGATTTTATCAGGCTTAGCATTACCAAGCTGCACAGAGAATGGTGTGTCTGGTGGTGACAGTCCTCAGGGTGGCCTCGAAAATTTTGGATCCGCCGATCATTTGGTACTCTGAAAGAATGACAGTCTGCCTATGTAAACAAGGCAGACTGTCATTCTGTGAGTTCAGAAGACATGGATCCTGTGTTCCTGTGAAGCAGGAACACCAATCCATGTCTTCAAGTAATAAAAGACCCTCCCCCACTGTTAGTAAGCACTACCTAGGAACCTTTTGATCACCCCTAATGTTAACCCCTTCCCTGCCAGTGTCATTAGTACAGTGACAGTGCATATTTTTAGCACTGGTCACTGTAATAATGACACTGGTTCCCAGAAAAGTGTCAAAAGTGTCCGTTAAGTGTCCGATTTGTCTGCCACGATATTGCAGTCCCCCCATAAGTCACTGTTTGCCACCATTACTAGTAATAAAATAAATAAAAATATCCCATAGTTTGTATACACTGTAACTTTTGCACAAACCAATAAATATACGCTTATTGGGATTTTTTTTACCAAAAATAAGTAGCAGAATACATATTGACCTAAATGAATGAGGACATTTGATTTTTTAAATTTTTGTATTGCATGTGTTTTAGAGCAGAAAGTAAAAAATATTTTTTTTTTTCAAAATTGTCGGCTGATTCCCTAAAAATAGCAGTGTTGATATAGTTATGTTAATCGTATCTGTGCTTCTTCCATTCTGCTTGGCAAATTTTTTTCACACTCACTGAAAAAAAAAACATAGCTGACGTTAACTAAGTATCTCCAAATCATACAAATGTATATTTGTAAAAATTTAGTAAATAAGTATTTTTTCTCCTTCACTGATAAGCGCTGATGAGGCGGCACTGATAAGGCGGCACTGATGGGCACTGGTGAGGTGGCACTGATGAGGTGGCACTGATGGGCACTGATGATGCGGCACTAATATGCAGCGCTGATGGGCACTGATAGGCGGCACTGATGGGCACTGGTAGGCGGCACTGATGGACACTTATGGGCGGCACTGATAGGCGGCACTGGAGGGTACTGATGGGCACTGATAGGCGGCACTGATGGCTACTGATGGGCACCGATGGGTGGCACTGATAGATGGCTCTGATAGGCAGCACTAATGAGGAGGCCCTGGCAGGCTTTACTGCTGGGCACTGATTGGCATCTAGAATGGGAACTGACTGGCACCTTTAAAGTTAATACCTGGTGGCCCTGGGTGGCATCCCTGGTGGCCCTGGGTGGGCATCCATGGTTAGCATCCCTGGTGGCCATGGGTGGGCATCCCTGGTGGTCCTGAGTATGCATCCTCAGGGGAGCTGCACTGATAATGAATCAGCGCACACCCCCTGTCAGGAGAGCAGCCAATCAGCTCTCCTCTACTCATGCCTGTCAGACGCGAGTGGAGGAAAATTCGATAAACGGCTCTTCCTGTTTACACTGTGATCAGCTGTGATTGGACACAGCTGATCAAGTGGTAAAGAGTCTCTGGCAGAGGCTCGGCAGAGCCGATAAATGGCTCTTCCTGTTTACACTGTGATCAGCTGTGATTGGACACAGCTGATCACATGATAAAGAGTCTCTGGCAGAGGCTCTTTACCCAGATCGGGGATGCAGCGTGTCAGATGGGCACGCGATCTCGGTTTATCCTGATCACGTCATATGAGGTCCTGTCAGGATAACAGAACCACTTTGTGCAAGTCATATTGCTATATGGCGGGCTGGATGTGGTTAATGATTGACTGCAAGCTGGTTTTAACATCTGTTGAGCATAATGCAAATAGACTGACACTATGGTGACTATTTTGATCATCTCAAGCACAGAATGCCAATGTAAGATTTCCTAACCCTTTTAGTATGTAAAATACAGAAGGCAAAATTGCTGTAACAACAACCACTACTACTTCTTCTTCTTCACAACATATAATATGGCACCCATTCCTTTGCTCTCACATTTTTATTTGGGGGGTTAGGTTCTTATTCCCTGCCATTCTGCTAATTGGTTGCTGCAGACAGTGGATAAACAGTTTGATGGGTTAAGTGGACACTAAGAATGAAAAAACCCAATAGCTGGAAAGCCGACTGTTGCAGTAGGGGTAGATAACAAAAATTTTGCTGATCAATGTACACTTTCAGCGTCTGCCAGAATGAATAAAATCCAGCGCTTGCAGGAGGTACATCAAACCATCACAGTCAATCAAGTCGGCCAAAAATCCAAGACCTGGAAGAAGACCAGGCAAGGAAATCAGCACCAACAAGGGAGCTTGCAGATGACAGATCGCTGAATTGGAGGTGAGTATAGCTCTGCTTTAAGTTCCTAACTTTAAAAAGTGGATTTGTCTAACCAAACTAACTAAGATAAAAATAATTACATTTGTAAATTAGGTATGCTAGAAACAAAACCTTTAGGATTTGTTTCTATAGACATTATAATATGCAGTCATATGCATAATTAAATAAAAACCCCATGCTCTACTACATAAATATAGTATTAATAGGTTAAGTTTTAATCAGAAATTAATCAACGGTTTCTATTAGTCTGTTGTCTTTAAGCATGTATTGCTGAACACAGTTCACACATTTACAGTTCTCTATTAAAGTTGTTGTTAATGAACTTTTTACATTCAGTGACAACTTAATTAAATTAAATATACCATGCACTATTTCTCATAAATTAAAATGGTTGCAGACTGCATTGGTTAATAACAGTTTTCTGCACATTTACAAAGCTCTGGTTACTGCTGTTTACTGACCTTTGGTAAAAGGCACAACACAAATATTGTAAGGATGTGCAAAGTGTAGTAACTCATAGCAACCAACTTTTAGTTGGTCAATAAGGTTATTTGCATTTTGTATTTCATTACATTAGGCCCATAATTGAACTGTTATTAATGATTGTTATAAGTAACAATGTTTGGTCTTACACTATGGAAACTGCAATTCAGTTGTAATTGTCTCATAAAAGAATACACCTGCCTTTGATAAGTGTTATTGGACAGCAAAGGATTTTAATTCTTGCCACATATGCATCAATTTTACATGGAAGATTATGAATTTTCAATTGCATTTCCTGGCGCATCATGGCAGCATACACTGGGTTGTGGCTCCACCCCTGCAAACTGATAGGTCTGGTAAAGTCTAACGTTTAAACTAGGCCCCACCACAGCATTCTCCTTTTTGTCCTCACCTGATTGGGACTGGATGGATCATGTCGTGCTCCTTATCGCATTTCCCCGAGCCAGGTTCAGCCTCTCCTGGGTGGAAGTCCCGTCCTGTACAGCCTCTAAACGAGCTAGATGGAGGGAAACCCAGTCTGGTGGTCTCAAGGTGATTTGGTTAGCATCGCAGAGCTTTAAAGCGGTTCTGCACACATCTATGCTTGTTGCGCTCTATTGCTTCTATACCATCTAAATACTTCTAAATGCTGGTTTAAATCTACATCTGGTAAGCGTACCTGTTATCTCTAGTTCATCTTTTGTTTTGTCCCTGCGGTGGTGGGCGGGCTATAAGCAGGGATCCGCATAATTTCCTGTCGAAAATGCAGTGTCTCCTGGGATCTTAATCCCAGGAGTCATTGCGGAGGTCAGATGCGAAATCTTGCGTAATTTCAACGCCGCTCGTAGCTGTGAAGCAACTGAGCATGCGCGGGAACCAGAAATTAATGCTGGTACCTCAGAACGAAGGGAAGGAGGAAGTGTTTGCTTGTGGGCTTCAAATGCCCACAAGCAAGAGGACATCTGTCAAGAATTTTTTTTAAAAGACTTCTTTGCAGATAAAAACGGATGGAGAGAACGGGCAGCAACAAAACAAGTAAGCAGATTATAAGATAGACATCATTAACAATCATTCACCTAAAAAAAAAAAAACGATTTAAGTCAGTGCAGAACCGCTTTAAATTAAGCCTAACTCGTGCAGCCGTCTCCTGTTTTTCCTTTTTTTTACTTTCTGTTTTTTTCCTGTGTTTTACTTCTGAGCCTTGTTGTTGTTGTCCTGCCTGTGCCCATTTCCAAGATATCGGCCTCGTCCTGAGGGCTTCCGCACATGCGCGACTGGAAGTGGCATCAGCAGCCCCTCATTTGCGGTTTCTGCACAGGGAGGTTGGGACCTTGCAGCTCTCTGCCTCCTCTCCTTGGTGACATTTCTAGGCATCCTATTTGTTGCACCCTTACACGCTGCATGTGGCTTCCTGTGTTTGTGTCATACCTCAGCCTGGCATGTTGTACTATTGCTCATACTGTATTGCAGGTGTATGGTTCTACTATTCTTTCCTTCTGATGGAGTCTGCTGCCCAAGTAGACGATCCTCAGCCTACAAGGTAAGGGGTGGGATAAGTAGTGAAGATAGATCAAAAGAGAGCCATATTACTAACGCTGTTCTAACTTGACAGACTTCCCAGGTCATTAAGATCCTCCACTTCAAAACGGAGAGAACATTCTGGCCATGATTCTCCCTTGAGGAACAGACAATCTAAAAGAAGTCACTCCAGGCCCTCCTCTTATCACCATCACTCCTGTCAAGCAAGGTCACGTTCTCCGCATTAAGGTGCGTCTCATGGCCACCACTCCCGCCCAGGGGATAACGCATGCTGGTTTTGTGGGGCACCAGCTCTTCCAGATAAGCCAGCTTGCCATTCCCACTTTGAAGAAGCAAATAGAGAGAAGAATGCAGACGTCAGAGAGGTAATGGATTTGACCTTGAGTTCCGCAACATCAAATAGCTCACCAGAGAATGAAGAATTGGAAGACACAATTGTATTAGACTATACCTTGGTAGAACCATTCGCCAGATCAGTCAAAAAAGTGATTAGTTGAGAGGAGGCCGAAGAAACACCTCACAAAGTTAGAAGATATTTTCCTAACCTTAAAAAAGAGCCAGAGCCAGAGCCAGAAGCCTTCCCTTTTACTGATGAACTAGATGAACCTATCCAGAATATATGGCAAAAACCTGACAAGAATAGGTATCAATAGTGGGCTAGCAGGACTGTATCCACTGAAGGAACCCAAAGTAAACCCTCTAGTCATGGCTCCAGTGTTTGATGTATCTTTGATGCATTTAGCTAGGCATGAAGGATGCAGTAACATTTTGAAGTGTTCTAGAGCGCAAAATCAATTCTGGTCTGAAATGCTCATATACAGTGGCATACACAACCCCCTTCCTGACCAGAGAACTTTTTACAATATGGCACTGCACTGCTTTAACTGGTAATTGTGCAGTCATGCAATGGAAACAAAATTTTTGTAGTTTTTTTCTCACAAATAGAGTTTTCTTTTGGTGGTATTTGATCACCTCTGCGGTTTTTATTTTTTTGCGTTATAAATGAAAAAAGACTGAAAATTTTTAAATAAAAATACATTTTCTACTTTTTGTTATAAAAAAAATACAATAAACTCAATTTTAGTCATACATTTAGGCCAAAAAGCATTCAGCCACATGTCTCGGGTAAAAAAAAAAATCAAGCTTATATTTATTGGTTTGTGCAAAAGTTATAGCATTTACAAACTAGGGTACATTTTCTGGAATTTACGCAGCTTCTTGAGGTGCTAAAATGGATAAAACGGACAGTACCCCCCCCCCAATGATCCCATTTTGGAAAGTAGACACCCCAAGGAATTTGCAGAGAGGCTTGTTGAGCACATTGAATATTTTATTTTTTTGTCATAAGTGATTGTGTAAAATGTTTTTTTGCCATTTTTCAAAGTTGTCACTGAAATTATATATTGATCAAACATGCCATGGGCATATGTGAAATGACACCCCAAAATACATTCTGCTGCTTCTCCTGAGTACAGGGATACCACACGTGTGGGACTTTTTGGGAGCCTAGCCGCGTACAGGCCTAGGCTCCAAAAAAGTCCCACACATGTGGTATCCTCATACTCAGGAGGAGCAGCAGAATGTATTTTGGGGTGTAATTCCACATATGCCCATGGCATGTTTGAGCAATATATCATTTAGTGACAACTTTGTGAAAAAAAATGTATTGTAATTTTCCAGAAACTTGTGGCAAAATATAAAAATATTCCATGGACTCAACAAGCCTCTAAGCAAATAGCTTGGGGTATCTACTTTCCAAAATAGGGTAATTTGGGGGGTTTTGTGCTATCTGGGCATTTCTTGACCTCCGAAACTGTGTAAGGTAATGAAGAATGAAATCAAAAATGAACGCCCTTAGAAAGCCTGAAGGTGGTGATTGATTTTCAGGGTCCTGTATGTGGCTAGCCTCCCAAAAAGTCTCACACATGTGGTATCCCCATACTCAGAAGAAGCAGCGGAATGTATTTTGGGCTGTAATTATACATATGCCTATGGCATGTTTGAGCAATATATCATTTAGTGACAACTTTGTGAAAAAAATGTAAATAAAATGTATTGTAATTTTCCCGAAACTTGAGGCAAAATATAAATTATTCCATGGACTCAACATGCCTATCAGCAATTAGCTTGGGGTGTCTACTTTTCGAAAAGAGGTCATTTGGGGGGGGGGGGGGGTTGACCTGTCCTGGAATTTTATGCACAACATTAGAAGCGTATGCCACACATCACCTACTCTTCTAACCACTTGAAGAAAAAGCCCTTTCTGACACTTTTTGTTTACATGAAAAACATTTTTTATTTTGTTAGCAAATTTCTTTGAACCCCCAAGCCGGAGCCATTGGAGCTGTTCTGGTCTTCAATCAGCTCTATGGTCAGCTGGCGGAACCACGGCTGCATTATCAGGTTCCCTGGTGTTCCCTCCCACTGCTTGTAAAAGCAGTCTATCATATAATTAGCTTCTAGGATTGCTTTTACATAAAAGCTGACCACTGGCTGAAAAGAACGATACCAAGATGATACCTAAACCTGCAGGCATCATTCTTGTATAACCACTCAAAGTCCAGCAACAAACCAGTACGTTGCTGGTCCTTGTTGGGCATATATTGTAATGTTATTTTTTTTCATGCAGCCTGTGGGCTGAATGAAAAAAGAGATTGATCGGTGGGTATGCCCACCATTAGAATACTGCCCTCCATCCACCCACTTCTAATGATGGGCATACATGTGCCATTTTTTAAACTGTGGTGGTAAAATCACCTCCTACAGCGCTGGAGTTGCTGATTTACATATCGTGAGAGCAAACGCTGTTGCTGTCAAGATAAATAAATCAGTGCTGCAGCTGAATGGCCTACCTGAAAAGCAAACAATGGTAACAATAAAACATTTACTCAATAAAACAACAACAATCTGTGCCAAAAAAAAGAGTAAACCGTTCCTACACCCCTGCCCCCATGTGACATTTATACTTTTTTTTAACTGTAGTGGTGAAATCACCTCCTACATCGCTAGAGTCGCTGATTTATGTATCGTGAGAACAAACCCTGTTGCTGTCAAGATAAATAAATCTGTGCTGCAGCTGAATGGCATACCTACAAAGAAAATAATGGTTAACAATAAAACACAGTAAACAGTAAAGTATAAAACAATTACATACCTGAAAAGAAAACATGATAAAACATAGGAACAATAAAACATTGCAGTTAAAAAATACAGTAAAACAGAGCAGAACAATAGAGAGAGAACAATAGAGAGAGAATAGAGAAAGAATAAAACGACAACTATTTTTTGCTTTTTTATTATATATATATATATATATATATATATATATATATATATATATATATATAAATTTTTTTTTTAAACACTTTTATTTGTAACTGTAACGGTTCCAGGTTTGGGTCTCTAAAAAATGCGATGGCATCTTTGGAGACCCTGTGAACATGTGTCCTAGTCTGTGCTGTACCCTACGCTAATACACCACTAGTGTGTGGTAGTGTTCAAAACATTCACTGATGCAGAGACCAGGTTGGTCAGGACAGGAGGGACAACAATAGCAGATGTCACCCCTAAATCTGCACTTGCCACAGACACGACTTCTTCTTTCCGGTGCTCGATTGGTAGGGGTACCAGGGAGGACATACGTAAAATGCCTCCAATGCAGCCGGCTCACAGCATTTGCATTGGGAAGTTGGGCCACAGCACTGTCTGGAAACAGAAGAGCTGTGATGATCTCTTCCTGGAATTTAAGGAAGGATCCAGCTTTGTATATCACATAAGCATTCAGCAAAGCCAATAGGAATAAGTATACAGACACTTTTTTGTACCAGCGTCTGGCCTTACAGGCAATTAAGTATGGCCCAATCAACTGGTCATTGATGTCCACCCCCCCCCCCCCCCCCCCCCCCCATGTTAAGGTTGTATTTGTGGACATAGAGGGGTTATACCACAACACCAGTCGCTGTTTGAATTTGGACCGTCGTGTCTACATGATCGAAGGACGGAATGAAAACATTCTTATTATCCCTCCACTTCAAAGCGAGCAAATTATTACATCTCAAGCAGGCTCCCTCCCCCAGCCTAAGACGGGAATCTACAAGCTGCTGGGGTAAGCCGCGGCAATTAGATCGCATGGTGCCACATGCGCCAATTCTTTGATCAAACAAGTGACTAAAAAGTGGCACATCTTGTGTAATAATTGTCCACTTACAAGTGGTACCCCTTTCCGAATAAGGGTGACACCAAGTCTCACACAATCTTACCAGCGCTCCCTATGTAGTCTGGGCAGTTCTCCAGGTCTACTTAACTATCTCTTCCCTCGTAAACCATAAAACTATATGTTTAGCCTGTTGCCCTGTCACAGAGCTTAACCCCATATCTGGCACGCTTGCTGGGAAGATACTGTTTGAATGACAAGTGGCCAGAAAACGTAATCAGGGACTCATCAACGCAGACAACTTGATCAGGAGTAAACAAGGCTGCAAACTGTTGGTTGAAAGTGGTTTACGAGGGGCCACATTTTGTAGAGCAGATCATATCCAGGCTTACCCAGAGGAGGACAGAGTTCATTGCCATTAAAATGCATGAACTGCAAGATATGCTCGTATCGTGTCCTGGTCATGGAGGCAGAGAACACAGGCATATGGTGAATTGGGTCACTGGACCAATATGACCGCAACTCACTTTTTTTAGTTATGCCCATGAAGAGGGATAGGCCCAGGAAGGTCTTGAATTCGGAGACCGTAATAGGTCTCCAATCTCTGGCAAGGGTCAACTGGGGATTAGCGGCGATGAATGGACCAGCATAAAAATTATTTTGGTCCACAATAGATCTATAGAGATCTTCCGTGAAAAACAGCAAATAAAAATCAAGTGACATAAAATCAACTATTTCCACCTGAATTTCGAGTTGGCCAGTGAATGAGGGGGAAGTACGGGTGCTGCAGAAGTGGTGGGCTCCCAATTTGGATTGTCAAATGCAGCAGAAAGGGCACTATGGGATTGACGGGCCTGTCTTTGTCTTCTTGGTGGATGCTGGACACTACTTGCCACTTATGGGACTTGCCATGTCACCAACTGTTACTGCAGTGCTGGATGTATGACCAAGATGTACTAGTCCACTGGTGCTTGCCAGTTCACCAGAAGGATGAGCGGCACTAGTAGTGGCTCTCTGCTTCATACAAGAGCCCTGCGGTACTTTCACCTAAACAACAAGAAGAACGGGGTCAGGTATGCCTAACCTTGGCAGGGGCCACTACTCCATCGTCAGAGCTATCTGTCAAGGTGGCAGTGCTCTATACAGGTTCATATTCTGAACCTTGAATCTGACAGATGGGTGACTTTCTCTTCACTCTCATCTGTCATGCTCAGAAACCTGTAGGCCTCTTCACTAGTGTACCTTCAATTGGATATTTTGGCCTTTAAATTTACTGGTACAACTAGTGAGACAGGAAAAAGAAACGCATGATTGTTAGTGACTGATTCAGACACTACCAAAAAAACTGTTAGCGTTCGCAGGGATCAGGCCTGACAGTGATCGATTGATACTGCACTTGGGTGGGCTGGGATGGGCTGGGCAGAGGGGCTAAACGCAGGTGCTATCAGGTATCTGGGCTGATCCCTCTAACACTGTGTTTTTGGTACCCTAAAATGGGTACCCCCCTAACAGCATGTTGGGTACATGATGCTTGAGAATGCGCAGCGATTTGACGGCTCAGATGTTGGTTCCCGGAAGGGAGTAACGTGAGCCTAGAGAGAGGGGGTGCCACAGAAGGACAATAAACTGGCAGTCACGTTCCCCTAGCTGCAGCATACTGCCAAGTTTGCTCCAGTGACGAAGAGGGAGGGGATGATGAGGTCACTGACTGTACTTTGGTGCCTGAGAGAAGAGAGGACCAAAGTGAGGAGGAGGAGGCACAACTCCAACGAGGCAGGATGTCCTCTAGGGGGCAGCCACCCTATTGCATCACACCGCAGAACTCTGCAACCTATGTCTGAAGTGGATCAAGCATGGCCAGAACAGCAGCCGCTTGGGCACCACATGCTTGACCAGACATATGACAACCTGCCATGCAGTCCATTGGCAACAGCACTTGAAAGATCCACATCAAAGAAAAAGGCAGACTTCCCCTTGCTCCTCATCTGGGATCTCCAACCCTACTATACCTCTAGTCCTCTCAAAAACCTGCACTGATAGGAATGAAGGTAGCACTAGGTGTCCTAAGTACTTGCAGCCAATCTGCTAGCAGTACACCACCAATTGATTTTAGCAGGCAAATTTCCCTATACCACTCATGGCCCAGCAGGCATGGGCAGGGACGTTACCTTTCCTTTACGGCGCACTTGGTAACTCTGCTGGCAGCTGGGAAGGATGTAGGACAAGGTTCAGTGTTGTTAAGGCTTGTTCCGCCACCACGCCTCCAAAATTCTAGTGGTGATTCTACCACAGCTCTCTCCTCCAACTTCTCCTTTTCTTCCTCCTCTATGGTCTCTTCTGCAGATTTGTCCTCTGAACCAGCGGTGCTCTGTAAGCGATCAAGGAGATATGGAAGCAGTCAGGCTAAAAGATGCCATACGGTGCTTGAGTTGGTCTGTCTAGGGGACAGGAGCCACACTGGGGCAGATATTCTGTCAGCTCTGCAGGGGCAGGCTCAGGGGTGGTTGATGCCATGCCAGCTTCAGGGAGGAATGGTTTTATGCGACAATGGCACCAACCTTCTCGCCGCCCTCCGACAGGGATACTTGACCCATGTTCCATGTTTGGCACATGTCCTGAATTTGGTGGTGCAGAGGTTCTTGAGCAGGTACCCAGGCTTACAAGATCTTCTGAGGCAGGCCAGAAAAGTCTGTGGTCATTTTCGCCGGTCATACAATGCCAGTGCTCGGCTGGCTGACATTCAAAGTGAATGCAACCTTCCCACCAACCGCCTCATTAGTGACATGCCCACCAGGTGTAACTCTGCATTGGCAATGCTGCAGCGGCTTCACACACAGCAGAGGGCCATCAATGAGTACCTGTGCCAGTATGGCACCAGGACAGGGTCAGGGGAGTTTGGCTTCTTTTTGCCACGCCAGATTAAGGATGCATGCACTGCTCGGTCACCATTTAAGAAGGCTACAATGATGGTCAGCAGCGACAATGCATGCATCAGTGACACTGTCCCTCTAGTCTTCCTGCTGGAACACACACTTCGTGGAATCATGAATAGGGCACTTGAGGCTGAACAGCGGGAGGAAGAGGAGGCCTTCCTTTCCTCTCAAGGTCCCCTTTATCCAGATAGCATTCCTGCGGGCCCGCCAAACACACAGGAAGAAGAGGAGGAGGAGGATTGTGTCAGCGTGGATGTAGAGGATAGCACTCAGCAGCAGTCTTCAAGGGATGGTTTTCAGTCCCCAGAAACCCAAGGAGTTGTACATGGCTGGGAGGAGGTAGTTAAGGATAATGTGATCCTTAGTGACTCAGAGGACTCAGAATCAAATGTCTCTGCAAACTTACGCTGCATGGCCCCCCTGATTCTGCAAAGCCTGCGAAAGTAACCTAGGATTCGTGGTACCAAGGAGAGGGATCATTACTGGTTGGCAACCCTTCTTGATCCATGTTACAAGGGTAAAGTTGTAGAACTCATTCTGCCTTCCCAGAGGGAGCAGAGGATGAAACATCTTCAGGAGGCCTTGAAGAAAGGTTTGTGTAACGCATTTCCAGACCCTGGAAGGTTACTATTTGCTGGTGCTGGACAACGTGTTGCTGAGGCTTCATTCAGACAGGGGAAGAGCAGTGGAGAAGGTGGCCGGCTGACCGATGCCTTTAAACTGATTTTCATTCCTCAGAGCCAAAGTCTGATCGGTTCAAGCAACCATCACCAGTGTCTGCATTATATGGTGAAGGAATATCTAGGGCAAGAGCAGAATTGGAGACCTTTCCAACAGAGCATCCACTGGGTTACTGGATCTTCAGGATGGACCACTGGCCAGAACTTGCACAAAAAGCAATTGAGCTACTGGCCTGTCCTCAGAGGCGGCTCTCTAATTAGGCAAATTAGGCCGTCGCCTAAGGCCTCTCACTCCTAGGGGCCTCACGGCTGCCTAATTCGCCTTATGTGTGTGTTACAGTTGAAGGGAATATCATGCAATTTATACAGTTAATTTCTATTGCTTTAATTATTTTTCCCATTTTGGGCATGAGTGGGGCCTCATGTCTAAGATTTGCCTAAGGCCTCACAAAGCCTAGAGCTGCCTCTGCCTGTCCTGCAGTGTGCTTTCTGAACGCACATTCAGTGCTGCTGGAGAGTTTGTAACGGATCAAAGAATGCGCCTGTCCACAGACTCCATTGATAGGCTCACATTCATAAACATGAATCAGTCTTGGATCCGCAGCTATCAAGCACCTGATGCTGATGTATCTGATTGAATGTGCTATGGATCTGGGATCCCTTAAAAACTGCCTATGCTGACTTTCCTATTCCTCCTCAATCTTGATGAGGCTAGCTTCCAAAAATATTTTTGGTTTAGGGCACCACCACAACCACCCAAGGCCCAATTTTTCTGCCCCAGTTTAACAGGGGCATGTAATTAAAATTTTTATTAAATATTTCAATGCAGGGCCCATTCCTGTGCCCAACAAGAGTAACTGTGAGGGCTTACAGTGTTCTGACGTCACCAAAACCAAAGGTCCAATTTTTCTGCCCCTGTTTAACTGGGTCATGTAATTACTATTTTCAAAATAATAGTTAAGCAGGGCCCGTTCCTGCGCCCAACAAGAGTAACTGTGAGGGGTTACAGTGTGGTGGCGCTACCAAAACCAAAGGCCCAATTTTTCTGCCACTGTTTAACAGAGCCATGTAATTACAATTTTTTATATAATATTTTACAGCAGGGCCCGTTTCTTTGCCCAACATGAGTAACTGTGAGGGGTTACAGTGTTCTAGTACCACCAACACCTAAGGCCCAGTTTTTCTGCAGAGTATATAGGGCAGGCCATATAGTATATATACTGCTGTTCAGAGTATATAGTGCCTGGTGTGGGGTTCCCCTTAATATCCATACCAGACCAGAAAGGCCTGGTATGGATTTTGGGGGGACAGCCACACCATTTTTTTGGTATTTTTGGTATTTTTATCTATATTGCCGGATCCGACAATACATTACAGCCGCGAGCAGTTTTAAATGAA
>JAQSEC010003550.1:0-13722 GCA_028564925.1 Lithobates sylvaticus | reverse complement strand
CCCATGTACACCTGCTTTTATGCATGACCCCAATAAACTCAAAGAGAATCCCATGAATTGAAAAATCAGCCTGCAACCCAATTAATTCACTGCCGGTGCTGACTATTGCGTATAGAATACAACATGAAAAGGAAGATATCAAGCCATTTGTCAGCTAAATTCTTGGTAGAGTTTCCATATAGAATGAGTGTTTCTATCAAGATATTGTCATGGAATGTTAAAGGGTTGGGAGAGAGCAGAAAATGGCATGCGGTAAAGGAACTAATTGAATTTTATAATCCTGCAATAGTATGTTTGCAGGAAACACATAAGGGGAAGGATGATGATAAAATGTTTAGTATATTCAAATATAAATATAGATTTCATGCTACATGCTCCACATATTCTTGTGGAGTGAGTATCCTGATTTCTAGTTCTATTACCCTAAATTAAAAAGTGTATTTCCTGGTAAATGTTTATACCCCCCCCCATATAAAGACGATGTATTAAAAAAGGTTTTCGAAAAAATGGCACAATGGTCAGATGTACCAACAGTAATAATTGGGGATTTTATTAAATGAACGTATTGAATGAAGAGATGGATAGGCAAAGTGATACAAAGAGTAACAGGAAGATTGGCCAGACAGATACAAGAAATGGGTATACTGGATATATGGAGATTAAGATTTCCGGACAGTAAAGAATACTCATGATGTTCAAGTACATATGGGTCACTATCGAGAATCGATATGGCATTGGGAAATTGATATTTTCTTCCCTGGGTAAAATCAGTTCAGTATGTAGCAAGTGGAATCTCTGATCATCCCCCATTCCCCTTTTTTAAAGATAATAAGAGAACAACATCAGCGATGGTGGTCTTGGATGCCATGAAAGCATACCTTAGAGGTGTAATTATCTAAAAATATCTAAAATTAAATTAGCTACAAGACAAAGGGAGGAAATGGCAACAAAACGAGTTAAGCAAACAGAACAAGAATTTATACTAGATCCCATTGAAGAGAAACGTGTAGTATGGCAGGAAGCTCAGAAGATATTTAGAAACCTGGTTACAAATAAGGCAGAGAATAGTAGATTTCTATAGAGCCCAAAACATTATGAAATGGGGGAACAGGTGGGCCATATGTTAGCAATGATAGCACAAAACCAGGAAGGATTGTCTAGCATAGTTGACATTAAAGATAAAAAAGGTGTAGTGATGTATGACACAGAGAGTATTCAAAGGATAGTTGTGGATTTCTATTCACGGTTGTATAAATCAGAAATATTATAAGGAAAAAAAAAAAATAACTTTTTTAGATAATTTTATGATACCCAAAGATATAATACAATATTTACAAAAATGTGAAGGGTGTACTCAATTTTGTGAGATACTGTAGCTGCTACTTATTTGCACTCTGAAAAGCATTTATTTATTTGTTATTTATTTATTTCAGGTACTTATATAGCGCCGTCAATTTACGCACCGCTTTACATACATTTATATTGTACATTCACATCAGTACCTACCCTCTGTTGGAAAAGAACAACAGCATGTAATGTAAAGTCACTTATATAAACTGACAATATATATATGTGCATTATACCTTTCTACCCAGCAGGTGGCACTGCAGTGTTATAGTGTGTTATTCTATGGTAAAGTAATAAAAGGATGTTCTGTCTATGTTAAGTGAATGTACTTGTATATTCCTGTTTTCCTGTGTCATGCTTCCTAATGCTGTAAGAGATGCATTACTAATCTCCATGAAAGTAAAGTATTCTCTGCATTCAACAAGCTTCCAAGCGCATGATTCAATAACCTGCTAATGCCCTCAAGGAGCTTACAATCTAAGGTCCCCAACTCAAATTCATAAATACACATACTAAGGCCAATTAAGACAGGAGACAGTTAACCGACTTTGTGAATCTTATGTTTTACAAAAATTCTTACAATATCTTTTCCAATATGTAAGTGAAAAAGTGTAGTGGTAATGTGCAGCGTGCAGTAACTAATATCAATCAATCTCATTTAGGATTACTCTGGTCAGATAAGGGAACAGGTCATTTTTAGGGATTACTGTACTTTGCTTATTTTTATTTTTATTGCCCAGTGTACTGCCTTACTAAATAGGCCTAATAGAGACTTGTGCATAGCAGAGACAGCAGGCAGATATAAAACTAATCTAATGTATTTTTAATGCAACACGTTTAATTACCTGTATTTCTGGGATGTATTGATGTAAACAGTGCTGCCAGTCTGACACTATAACATGCCTACAGGTAAGAAGAGCACAGGAATTACCTCATCAGCCTGCTTTCTGCTCTTCCTTTGCCAAAGGATGGCTGGGTGCTGGGGTCGGAGAGGATGGCTTGAGGTTGGTTGCTGACCAGGCTTTATTGTATAGCTGCAGTAGGGGAAGTGTGAACGCTGTCTAAGCTGTGGTGTCTGGCAGGGGTGTATCGAACAAAGACTGGTTACGCATGAATTCAGATGGGCAAGTAAGAGATTTCACATGTATGACTTTCACTCATGTATTTAGCCCTGTGTCAGGAGCTCTGATTTAATATTGTAGTACAGAGTGCACTCCTGATGTGCTTCAGATTTGAATTGCTTTACAGTTTCTTATCTGTTACTAAGTTTCTCATGTGCACTACATGAAAATGAAGGGGCTCCTTAACCTCAGCTTTGGGCTCCTCCACTGCATTGGCCAGCTCTGCTCTGTGTAGCATTTTCTGGCGAATCTAGGGTGGGTGGGCGAGCAGGTCTTTTGATGCTCTGGACTCTTAAGATATGGGTAAATTATACTGGGCATCATTCAGCCTGGAAGAGGAATGAAAGTTGATTTCCTGAGAGGGTCTGTGGTGAAGAGAGCTAGAGAAGAGGTAAATGTAGCAGCTGGTGGAGGTGTTTTTAAATTTTTACAGCTCTCAGGGCTTTTTTTTTGTTTATTTCTCATACTGCAATTGGGCTTTAAATCTGTATTATAGTGTAAAAAAAAACTGTCTGATTTAATAGGGCAGTAAAAAAATCAATACTGATTTGAAACCAGTTATATTTTAGCAGATGGATGAAAGAGCAATACTATGAACGCTGGTCTTTGCTTTTTTAACTAAGCTTGGATATACCGTAGGTGCAACAACTAATAGTTTTTACCGTGATGTAATAGTTCATTACATCCTGCTGCTGTTCTCGAGGTTATATGCTCAGAGTGATCTTCTATTCCTATTTAATTTAATTCACTGTGACTTAATTCTCAATGAGAGCTCACCCCTACTAGTTTATTCAGAATCATTAAAGGTTTATATTTTTTCATTTTTTTTTTCTTTTTTCTTTTTTAAGGATGGCATTTGAAGGTCATTTTGAAAATGTTCTGTGTGCAGACCATTCTCACTGGTTATTACATTTTGTGTCTTGAGCTATTTCTTTTTTTTTCTTTTTACCAGTGGATGTGACTCTCTTATTCTCTTAGGTTATAGCTCAGGTCTATTCATTTTATAAAATAAATACTCAGCAGAGCACAGTTCACAGAATCACAGCTATATGGGTATTATCCAGCATCCTTTCAGAAAAAAACAAACCCTTACTTTATATGGGGTCCCTATGCACCCATATCATTCAAATGCAGAAGAATTATGAAAACAAAATTGGGAACTGTATGTAGTTACTAATGCCTTTGCTATCTGTGATGAGCTGTACTCTGGCATAGCATAGCTCTAATTTACTATGATTTTAAAGCAGGTTAAACACAGACAGAAAATATTCTGGTTATTTGGTTTAGATCAGCACAGCTGCTAATTAGCAGCCCTCCCAACACTGAATCAACACTGTTAGTAGATATTAAAAGATATAACAGTGGATACAAATGTTCTGAAGGATACTTACGACAGCTTGATTGTGGAAATATATAAATACTTGCAGGGTTAGCATAAGACAATATAATATACAGTATGTCAGCTTACCAGTCCTTAGATTTTGTGTATTGGTTTTCAGTGTTAAAGTTTTTATTTCACTATATCCATGAAATTTGTAATCCTACGAATAATGCACTTTTTGTGCCAGGATGGCTACATTCACTCAATCCACTGTATGTAAGAGAGCCATGGTTGCCACCCAGACTGGATTTAAAACATATTTACATTTGTTCATCTCCAATAATGAGATGTGATGGGTTTAGAAGGTTACAGAAATAAGAGAATATTGTTTTATGCTTCCAAGTCAGCTCGGGAAGTCCGGCAAGATCACATACTGTATTTTCTGTAGTGGCTGAAAGTAGCCTTGCCTGAAAAATTTAAAGAAAGGAATGCAGCCATCATATCTAAGGACTGGTAAACTGCTATACAGTTTTGTTCTTCATATTAATCTAGAAAGAAAATAATTGTGGAATTATATATTTTGCACAGCACTATATGTTTACCTATTGTGTGCCAGCAGGTCAGGTTTGCTTTTCCCTCCATCTGGAGAGTTTTTCACTTGCAATGTGGATGATTAAGTAGGGCTTTGACTTCTATTTTTATGTAGAGTCACGTAAAAGCCCATGACTGTTTAGACAATTCACAACATTCATTGTAAATTCAGTGCCAAGATGTTTACTTCACTAAATAGACAGTACATTAATAAATAGAATAGTGGAAGATGGAAGCATTTCAGGGAGCACCAACCAGTCAGTGCTTTATGTTTGGCTAAATTATTAAAGAAAACAAAGACATGCTTATTTTGCCCACTGGGGGAGATTTACTAAAACTGGAGCACTCGGAATCTGGTGCAACTGTGCTTGGTAGTCAATCAACTTCTAATTTCTGCTTGTTCAATCAAGCTTTGACAAAAAATCCTGGAAGCTGATCGGTTTCTATGCAGAGCTGCAGCATATTTTACACGCCTCGGTTTTAGTAAATCTTCCCACTGTGTACCATATAGAGAAGTGATTAAAAATAAAGTAAAATAAAAAGGAATTGTGGTGTTCATACATCTAGCCTGTAGATGTCACTATTTACACTTGCTACATGTAAATTACTTTCTATACTCTGTACAAGTTAGTTCCCTTTCTGTTATGATAAACTCAAGACTACACATGTTTTATGGATGCCTGAACTTGTCTGAAGTGGACTTTGCCAGGAGTCCGCTTGCTCAGCAGGGGATCTTTTTTGCTGATCTATGCAGAGCAGGTGGATGGCTGGTCCGTGTCTGCTCCGCTTATGCAGAGTGAACACAGCGATTACCAGTCGGGTCCTGGAAACATCAAACAAACGTACATATTCGCCAGCACACCTTGGATCGATAAATCTTCGTCCAAAAAAGGTTTTTAATGAAAAAAAATTACATCACAAAAATATAAGGTGCAACGTTTCAGAGCCGCGCAGGACCCCTTCGTCACATGCCTGACGAAGGGGTCCTGCGCGGCTCCGAAACGTTGCACCTTATATTTTTGTGATGTCATTTTTTTGCATTAAAAACCTTTTTTGGACGAAGATTTATCGATCCAAGGTGTGCTGGCGAATATGAACACAGATACAGCCTGCTCTCCTCTATGAGCAGTCAGATGTAAATAGACTGCCTTTCCATTTACACCCAACTGCCATCCGATCCATTTGATGGAAGGGGAACAGATCCCCATCTGGCTGTTTTTCCGGGATTGGATGGCATTGGATGTAGGCAGGTGTAAACGGACACATGTCCATTTACATTCACCACTCTATAGAGGAGAATGGAGGGTCCGATCAAGTCTGACTGGAAAACTGACAGGTAGACCCGATCGGACCTCTAGTGTGAAAGGGGCCTAAAGCACTCTATAACTACTCTGCCTCCCAGACTACAGGACACAGCAAGACTGGTGACAAGAATGTTTCTTCTATGTCTAAAGCAGCTTGCATCTTTTTTCCACACTCTGGTGAGCTTTAAATGCTTGCTTGAATTCAAATGTTTGAGAATTACATATTTGCTGCTGTTACCTAATGCTATAAAAGTGCTTTACTTATTCAGAAGGACAGCATATTTTCTTTACTCTACCAGCAGCAAATGACACAAATGATACAGCTTTTACTGCATTAAAGAACGTTTTTGTGTAAGTGTGGTTACCAAACAATATAAAATCTGGCAATGTAAACAGCATGATGGCGAATCCACAGTACAATTTATAGAAGCTTTGAGAGAGTTAGTTCTTACCTGTAAATTTTGTTCTCTAACAGATGAAATGGTAAGAGACCAACTAGTAGAAAAAACACACTCAGCCCACATTAGAAAACGATTGGTCTTGGAGCATAATTTAACTCCAGCAAAGGTTTTTTTCAAATTTGTTTATTATTTTTTAAATATAACAAAGATTGACAAATTGAGTACATATAAGGATGGTGGTACAATATTCAAATAGCAATAAAGCTAAACATATCGATTTATAAACAGGATGAGGACATAACAATGTAAAAATGTAACGCGTAGAGCAACGAATAAACCAATAAGACCCCTTTCACACTGGGGCGGTGCGGGCGTTAGCGATAAAGCGCCACTATTTTAAGCGGCACTTTACAATGTTATATCAATGTTTTTAACCCCTGCTAGCAGCCGAAGAAAGGGTTAATAGCACCAGTGTTGTGGAGCTGCCAAAGTGCTTTGCAAGCGCTTTGGCAGTGCTGCCCATTCATTTCCCGCACTGCCCCAAAGATGCTGCTTGCAGGAATTTTTTCCCGCCCTGCTAGCGCACCCAGTGTGTAAGCACTCAAGCTTTCACACTTGGTGGCTTGAGGGGTGCTTTTCAGGTGCTTTACAGGGGCTATTTTTAGTGACAAAATACCTTAAAAGTGCCCCAGTGTGAAAGGAGTCTAAAGTATTACATCAAAAGCATTATAAAATTCCATCAGAAGGAAAAAAGTAAGCTAGCAAATATTGGTTAATTTTACAAGAACAGTAATAAGGAGATCAATCTAATAGGTATATATTAAAAACAGAAGAGGTAATCTGTTTAAAAGTACCACACAATATGAAAAGAAAGGTAGAAAACGAAAAAATGGGGTAGATAGAGAGAAGAGGGTAGACAAACGGGAGAAGGGAATGAGGGAGGTGGGGTTTACAAGTGATGATGCGATTTTAAATGAATAGAAAGTATATTCAAGGCAAATAGAGTAAAATTACCAAGGCAATAATAGTGTGTCACCAAAGTTTGGAGGTAAACAATGCTTAACCCAAGGAAGCCAGAGTTTCTCAAATTGTCCGAATCAATCTCTTTCTCTTGCTTCCATTTTAGCATGAATAAGAGCTTTATTAGTTCTGTGTATGGTTGCAGCTAGGATTAAATATTGAGTTTTCCATGCCTTAGCAATGGTTTGTTTTTGTGGCTGTTAGAAGCTGTAAAAGAAGGCAAAATTAATTCTGTGTGATCCCATCAGGTTTCAGGTTTAATAGGGCTGTAGCAGGATTGGGCTGTATAGGTGTACCAAAGATTTTGGAGGCTAAGTGAAAAACTACTACCTTCCAGAATTTTTGGCCAATTGGGCAATCCCACCAAATATGAATTTGAGTGCCAGACTCTGAACAGCCGCAAGCTCCAGGGTAGTCAGAAGCATATTTCGATATTCTAGCGGGGACCAAATACCAACGGGTTAGCACCTTAAATTAGTTTCCACAGCAACCACATTAGAATAAGCAGACTTAGTGATGGACCATATGCTAGACAATTCAGAAGCATTAAAGGGATTAAGGTCTAATTCCAATTTGGAGACATATAGATGGGGGGAGGGGGGGCAGTTTGGTACCGCTCCGTCTCCACACACTTTCCCAAGCTCACTTCAATGGTGCTCACTTCTTTCGTCAAACTCAAGCTCTTCTAGTCTTAAAGAAGTACATTTCCTATTACTGGTAAAAGCCAGATCAGAGGACAGGAACCTGAACCACATAGACATATTGAAAGAACCAGAAGGCCCACTGTGGTGGCCAAGGAATATGAGATGTATTCAAAAGGCTAAGTTCTGAAAGTCATTACAATGTTGTCTTCTGTATTTTTGAACTATTAGAAAGAGTACAAACCTTCAGAATGTAGATTACCATTCACATTTGTTAAATGTATAATACTTGCTATACTCTGTTCAAGTTAGTTCCAGTTCCTGTTCCTGTTATGAAATACTCAGAAGGCTGCATGTACAGGAATACAATGTGCAAATTATGAAATAATAAAACATACATGAACAGCATAACATAGAGCAGGGAACACAAAAATTACATCTCTGAAATGTAAGTTTATAGTTTCTTCAATCTGTAATGTATGTATATTATATAATGCCTTTAATGTACTTTAAATTCCAAGTATATCCATGCTTATTTTTGAAACTGTGTTTGTACAGTAAATATTATAGTTTTAGGCATTTGTTACAATAGATTACACTGAAGCAATATGAATTTTTTGAACAAAGGTGATTTGTTGTAAACCGTCCAAGAAATGTTTTCTGTTACATTACCATACATGAGACTAGATATGTGAGGCAACTTTTTGAGTTGCACATGGCTCACACAAGTGGAGCCAATTTTTTATAAAGTATTTAAAAGAAAAAATGTATTGTCAGTAGCTACCAGCTGGATACCAGTATTCACTGTATTCACATTTGCTAGGTGCTTGCTATGGGCATCATACACATATTTCCTTTTACTTTTTCTAAATGGGTCTTTCTTGTAGCAGACTATATTCCTACTCATTTTATATACCCTAGGTGGCTAAGATAGTTTTTCACATATACCGATAAAACACATAGTACAAGCTTCAAAATTAGCTAAATATCACAGAGAATTTACTGAAAGCAGAAGATAAGCTGAGATAGCCTCTTCTACTTTGATGCAATCAACAGATGATCACATGTGGATGTACTTTACATTGACTGTCATGCAAATTAGATTAATAATCTCAGAAGGAAATCTACAGATATTATTCTGTATTTTTAACCCTGGTGGCATACTAGCAGAGGCACTGTTAAAGTGGAACTCCCCAACAAAATGTTTAGTGGAGAACAGCTACAACCTTTGTCAGATTTTTTTATACACTCTGTGTTCTTCTTGGCGATATTTACCTTTGAAAGGTGCCACGAGAAGAGTAGGTGAGGAGAAATGATTCAAAGAGGACAGCTGCCTTTATGACAGCTGTCAAAGGGATTGTTTACCCTAACTTTGGGGAGATTTCCTTCCACTTCCTGTCTTGGTAGAGAATAGCATGTGAAAGAAAATCTCTCCTAAGGAATACACATCGAACAGCAAATTATTGATATCATTTCTAACTCTTTCCCTTTTCAACTCTATTCAAAATAAAGTTTGACATTAAAGTGGTTGTCAAGGCAGAAAGTTTTTTTTAGATAAAAAGCCTTCTGTGTGCAGCAGCTCCTCTCAGCCCCCCTAATACTTACCTGAGCCCCATACAAGTCCAGTGCCTTGGCCATCTGGGACTCTCTCTCCTAATTGGCTGAAACACAGCAGCAGCGCCATTGGCTCCTGCTGCTGTCCATCAAAATCAGTTAGCCAATAAGGAGAGAGAGGGGGCTGGGTGGAACCGCCCGGCTCCGTGTCTGAACTTCTGGCTCAGTTTGCCGTAGTGAACTGAGCTGGAAATGGGAGCGAGTACCTGTCAGAACCAGGAAAACCGCTCCCCCTTCCACCCCAAAAGGTGCCAAATGGGGCAGAAGAGTAGGGCAGGAGACAGACAAGTGGAGCTTCCCCTTTTGGGTGGAGCTCCGCTTTAAATGTGGTGTTATATTGAAATGAATGTTGAGATATGTGCTGACTTCTAGTAAATATGGCATGCAGCATAGAGAACATCCAAGCGCTATGATGGTTGTAATATGATTTGAATGCCTAGAGCGCATCTAAGCTCTTCTGGTCAGGAAAAATATAACTTTGCTATGAATAACATCTATCAACTGCACAAATGACTCACTCTATACAAGAATTTATTTACAATATAACAACCTAATGAGGATGAAAGTCTTTTCTTAAGGAGGAAAGAGACAATTACAGTATATTTTAACTAGGATCAGAGTCACTCTACCTCTCTTTCCTTCTGTTGTACTATTCCAATGATGCTAAGTATTTATTTCCAGTAGCCTACATTCAAGGTCAGATGTGGTGCAAATAGTGCAAAAGTAATTTAATTCATTTGCCTTGCTAGCATCGTTTATTCTCTTTGACTGGCGTGTGTCTACCATGCTATATTTATCATCTGATTCATTCCACTATGCAGCTCAAATCAATTAGATGTATCTAGTATAGTGTGAATTTGTTTCAGCATTTCATGTAATTATATTACTCAATTTGCATATGTTAACATATAAATAAGCCAACATCTCATTCTATGTAACATGGCAGTATTTAAGATATCAGTCATCATGCTGGTCATATACAAAAAAAATGTGTTGCTTTCAATCAGCTTTCAACCACAAACAGTTCATGGCTTCAAGTGACCAAACAATAAAAATTGAGGGGCAGAAATTGATTAAAATGTATTTTCAATTAACACTGAGGTGATTTTTGATCAGTTTCCATCTCATTATCTTTTGGTTGCTGGAAATTAAGAAATGGTTATAGTGGAGTGCAGACTTTCTTGTTAAACGACAAAGAGCGCTGGGGAAGATGGATCCTACTTCCTAGTAGTGTGCACAGGTAGGCTGTGTGGCTGCTGTAAGCCATAGTGATAAACACAGTATTCCAACAGTGATATAGGGCCAGAATTATTAGGCAGGTTAAAGAAAATGTATAGCTGTTTTATACATAATTTCTTACTTTATTTATTATGGTCAGGACTAAAAAAAAAGAGTTTATTAAGTATTTTTCTTTGTTTCTTTGTCATATTCATCCAGGAAGTGTAGCCTTAAGCTGGTCATAAATGGATAGAAATGTGGCACTTTCAGCAGGAATTGGCCAAATTGTATTCCTTGTGTGGCCACTCGCGCTCCACAGAATTCGATCCCAGTTGGAAAGTTTTTCTTAATCAGTGGCTGCAGTCAATTGGCTGTAGCCACTGATTAGTGTTTTCTGACAATGGAGAGTCCATAGTTCATAGTTACTCAGGTTGAAAAAAGACACAAGTCCATCTAGTTCAACCAACCAGTTTTGGCAGAGTGGCCAAAACACGCAATCACGGTTTCAATGTGAATCAGCACCATATGCCAGCTATACAAGTTTTTTTTTTTTTTAGGGCTTTACCCCTGAACATTTTGTTACACTGTACCACCAACAAGGTAAAGAGAAGGTGAACACCACTTTAAAGCTGGTGACACATGGTGCAATCTAATTGTACAGTCAATAGGTTTGGTTGAATTTGGTGTATATATTAAGCAGTTCACAACCAGCCTATTGTCGAATAATAGCCAGGGGGACCTGTGACGTCCTGGGTGGACGACCTTTGACACCCTATGACGTCCTCCCGGAAAGTGTCCATAGATTGCTGTACCGGACCGCTGCTGGTACCATGTGATCGCTGTGCCCAATCATAGCAGATCACATGACAATTGTAAACAATGGATGGATGTCTTTCATGCCAATTATTGTGCACAATGGTGTTGCTAGCCTTGATTGGTCAAAGTGGGGAATGCCACGATAGCACACCCCCCTCACCAAATTACCCTTTTTCAGACAAGTAGACACCTCAAGCTATTTTTTTTTTTTACACAAAGTTGTAATTTAAATGATATATTGCTCAAACATGCCATGGATATATGAGAAATTACACCCCAAAATACATTCTGCTGCTTCTCCTGCGTATGGGGATACCACATGTGTGAGACTTTTTGGCAGTCTACCCGCATACAGGACCCCGAAAACCAATCACCTCCTTCAGGCTTTCTAAGGGCGTAAATTGTTGACTTCACTCCTAACTACCTAACACAGTTTCGGAGGCCATAAAATGCCAAGATAGCACAAACCCCCCCAAATGAAGTAGACACCCCAAGCTATTTGCTGAGAGGCATGTTGAGTATTTTTCAGATCTCGCTTTTTGTCACAAAGTTTTGAACTTTGAAAAAAGAAAAAAAAAATTTTCCCTTTCTTTATTCATTTTCCAAAACAAATGAGAGCTGCAAATACGTTTTATACGATTCAAATAGTTTTCAAATTAATTTCAAATAGTAATCGAATTTGAAAAGTTTTTGAATTCAAATAGTTTTAAAATTCAAAAAGTTTTTCGAATTCGAATAGTTTTCAAATTCACATATTTTTTTTAAATTTCGAATAGTTTTCCAATTCAAAAAGTTTTCCAATTTCCAAAGAGAATAAAATAGAATAGAAAATAAAGAAATGGAATAGAAAAAAATACTATAGAATAGAAAATACTATAACAGCAAATTAAAAAATAGAATATAATAGAGTAAAACAGAACAAAATAGAATAGTAAATAAAAGAACAGAATAGAATTGAATATAATAGAATAGAAGCTAATAGAATAGAATACTGTAAATAGAATAGAGGGCTGTGCCGTGCTGTACCCTATGCTAATACTCCACTAGTGTGTGGTAGCAACGGAAACAGTCACTGATACCAGTCGCAGAGACCAGGTTGGTCAGGACAATAATAGCGGGTGTCACTCCTATGTCCGTGTTTTCTACAGACATGACATCTTGTTTGGGGTGATCTTTGGGTAAGGGTACCAGGGAGGACATCCGGAAAATGCCTCTCATGCAGCCGGCTCACTGCATTTGGATTGGAAAGTTGGGCCACAGCACCGTCTGGAAACAGAAGGGCTCTGATGATCTCTTCCTGGAATTTTAGGAAAGATCCAGTTCCTGCAGATGCTTTGTATACCACATAAGCGTTGAACAGAGTCAATTGGAATAAGTATGCAGACACTTTTTTGTACCAGCATCTGGCCTCACGGGCAACTGAGTACGGCACCATCATCTGGTCGTTGAAGTCCACCCCTCCCATTTTAAGGTTGTATTCGTGGACACAGATGGCCTTCTCAACAACACCTGTCGCCATTGTAATTTGGACTGCTGTGTATCCGTGAATGGAAGACAGAACGAAAATGTTCCATTTGTCCTTCCATCTCATGGCATGCAATTCATGGGACCTCAAGCAGGCTCTCTCCCCCAGACTAAGTTAGGCATCTACAAGCCGTTGCGGGAAGCCTGGTGATTAGATTGCACGATGCCACATGCGCCAATTCCTAATCGAAAGAGGTGTCTAAAAAGTGGCACGCTTGAATGAAAATTGTCCACGTATAAATGATAACTCTTCCTGAACAAGGGTGACACCAAGTCCCAAAAAATCTTGCTGCTGCTCCCTCTGTGGTATGGGCAGTTGGGGGACTACACGCTTCTATCGTTTCCCTCGTAAGCCAGAAAACTATATGTATAGCCTGTTGTCCTGTCACAGAGCTTATACATCTTGACCTTATATCTGGGACTCGCCACGTCACCAAGTGATACTGCAGTGCTGGTTTGTCTATGACCATGACATACTAGGCCACTGGTGCTTGCCAATTCACCAGAAGGTTGAGCGACATTAGTACTGGCTCTCTGCTGCATACGAGAACAATGCGGTTGTTGCACCTCAGCAACAGAAGATTGGGGTCAGGTACGCCTGACCTTAGCAGGGACCACTAATCTATTATTAGAGCTATCTGTCAGGGTGCCACTGCTCTCTAGAAGTTCGTATAGTGAGCCTGAATCAAATTGTAATTCTGACAGTGAGGCTTCCCCTGGGCTCTCATCTGTCATGTTCAATATCCTTTAGGCCTCTTCACTAGTGTACCTTTCATTTTACATTTTGGCCACTAAATTTACAGG
>JAQSEC010003054.1:0-13740 GCA_028564925.1 Lithobates sylvaticus | reverse complement strand
ATTTGAACCATGTTTGTGAAAAAGTAAAATGAATTACTACATTGTAGAAATATCTGATATGCGATTATGACATTGGTATATTAATTCAATTTCTTGTTCCATATCACAGTAAAGAGGAACTTTTTTTTTTTTAATGATATCTAACTTTTCTAGTGACAGAACTATTGGCAGCACTATATACAGTAACTTAAAAAAAATCCTCCCTCAATTTCTGAAGCAGTAAAGTCTAAAGCTCATCATAGCCAGGTATTTTTTGTGTATATGCCAGGGAATAATTAAATAAAAATTGCATTCCTAAACACAAATTGGTTTGGGGTGGTCCCCCCAAAGCTCAATTGCAAAGCAAAACAAAGTAAATATAAATATAAATATAAATATAAATATATATATATATATATATATATATATATATATATATATATATGTATATATATGTATATATATATATATATGTATATATATATATATATATATATATATATATATATATATATATATATACACACACACACACACAAGAAGCCCCCCTCCCTCATTTCCTCTTCATCATATTGGCTCACATTTCCTCCCAACCTATATTCCACCTGACACCTCTGTGACACCCTCCCCTAAAAAAAAGTCTATTTGGGAAAGGACACCGTGCTGGGACTAATGATGGATAGATTTGGACGGATTTTCATTCAGCCTGATAGATTCCTCTATATCTATACAAATGAGGTGGATGGCGAAATCCTTACTGCTGGGACATTGTATTCTGACGGTGGGACTCACCGCTGTCAGAATACACTAAATTAGTGGCTGCAGCCAGTTGCTGCAGTTTCTGATCTTTAAATGTTTTCTAGCATATCCCCTCAATAGAAATCAGTCAAGTGATAAACTTCTGTTGAGCAAGGGTGGTCTTTCTTAACTGGTGATAATTTCAATTAGACTTTGGCCAGTTTAACTATCTGTAAACTAGCTGAATTTCTCAGCCAGACTAGAAAAATGTGTTTTTCTGTCCAATCAGCATTTACCCACTTTGATCACTTAAGGACAATCAGTTTAATAATAACAGAGCATTTTTTTCTGTGAGGCTTTAGAGATTTAAACATATATATCATTTATTTTTTTAGGTTTAGAATAGGAAGAAAGGTGGAAATATTAGAAAAAAAAAAATCAACAATTTCATGTGTTACTTAATTACTTCAGGGCTTGCACATTATGACCCCCCTCCTGTCCAGGTAATTTTTTTTTTACTTTTCAGTGCTAGGATAGTTCTACTGACAACTACTTGGTTATGCAACACTATACCTGAGAATTCTACTACTTTATTTTGGTGGTATTTTTTAAAGTGTTACTAAACCCACAACAGTTAAAATCAGTCTGTATATGCAGCATGGCATGCTTGTTACACTCACTGTGGAACTTAAGGGGTTAGTCCTCTGCATTGTGTAAAAAGGCTGTTTTATCCTGTATGCATAGAACCTTTCCTCATGCACTGTCTATCTGGGGAAAGCCAGCTAACACAGGCAGGGTAGACAACCTGCACATGCTCAGTTGTGTCTTTTATGCTGGAGAGAACAGTTACTTGTTCTCAGAGCTAGCCAAGTCACATGATTTTGGCATCACACATGTGGGCATGTATACAGGCTGCAGAGGAAATCTCCTCCTACCTGAACTCTCATCACTGGAGAAACTGTGCAGTTTATCACTGACCGTGGTATACAGATTAGCCAAAAATGTATATAGTGGCAATATTTTAATGCAAAAAGAAAAATTTTTAAGCTGTGGGCACTGGGGGGGGGGGGGGGGGGGGGGGGGGGGGGGCGCCAGATGAACTATTTTCATATTACTGGGTTTAGTAACACTTTAACCCCTGGGTTTTTATAAATTTAAAGTAAAAAGTCAAACAAATAAAAAAAAAAAAGCAAAAAACATTTCCCTCAATTATCTCGTTTTTTACCACAGTTTTTTGCAAATGAACAAAACATGTTGGTAATGAAGTGGTAAAAATAAATGAGGGTGTGTTCAGCCTTTAAAAGTCATCTACTGCCTTCAGAGATCGTGGTATGCTGACGTGAGACGTCAGTACCAGGGGAGGAGCCTGACGCCGGTGGTATGACGGACCGCCTGAGACGGCCCGGAAGGTCTAGCGAGGACGGCGTGGTGTGAGAGCCCACGCCGCCTCGATTGTGAAAGCCTTCCGCTCGCCTGCCGCCTCCTGCCTTCACCCCGCTACGCTCCCTGAGGCCGGGACTAGAACGCTGGACGTGCCGGACCGCGAGGCACAGCATAGCGGCGCGGATGCCTGCAGCAACATCCCTAAACAGCACCTATGGTCGGAAGGATCCCGGGGTCTGCTAAACACCGACATCTGACACTGGAGCATCTGACATAGAGAAGTCTTCCGTCCCGCGAGCCCCCCCGCCTTCTTCTCACTCCCTTTTACCCGCACCGGATCGCAGGAAACACAGATCATCTTAGGGGGGCCGTGGAGGGCCCCCCCCAGGTATGGACATTCCAGTTTTTTATGGAGTACTGCTTCCATTTGGCGTGGCTCTGCATCTCATGTGTTAGAGGCAAGAACCCTCAGCTAACCTGTTTACATCGGTTTTTTCATGCAGTGAGGGTCTGCCCTATCAGCCTAGGAAAACTATCTGGCCCCCCTGTTTGCATCCCTCTGCAAAACTCCTCCCTATATCATCAAGCTCCTTTTGCATTATTTGGCATCTCTCTTGCCGGGGGGTTGAGCAGTGCGGGCAGGCTGGGATAGCAGGGGCTTTATTGGTGGCTGGACTGTGCCCATCCCGCTAGGCCAAGAGTATTGGAAGGGTCCCCTGGCCCACTCTCCCTCTAGGTTCACTCTATGTCCCCCCCCGATATGGAGGCCCATCTGCACCCTATAACTAAGGATAGCTACATCCTGTAGTATCTGGGAACTTTCGTCTTACTGGTGACATTTATTGATTGCGAGGTGGGAGGGACGTTTTCTGGCCTAGGAATTCCCCTCCCCCCCTACCGGCTCGCAGGAAACACAGATCATCTTAGGGGGGCCGTGGAGGGCCCCCCCCCAGGTATGGACATTCCAGTTTTTTATGGAGTACTGCTTCCGTTTGGCGTGGCTCTGCATCTCATGTGTTAGAGGCAAGAACCCTCAGCTAACCTGTTTACATCGGTTTTTTCATGCAGTGAGGGTCTGCCCTATCAGCCTAGGAAAACTATCTGGCCCCCCTGTTTGCATCCCTCTGCAAAACTCCTCCCTATATCATCAAGCTCCTTTTGCGTTATTTGGCATCTCTCTTGCCGGGGGGTTGAGCAGTGCGGGCAGGCTGGGATAGCAGGGGCTTTATTGGTGGCTGGACTGTGCCCATCCCGCTAGGCCAAGAGTATTGGAAGGGTCCCCTGGCCCACTCTCCCTCTAGGTTCACTCTATGTCCCCCCCCGATATGGAGGCCCATCTGCACCCTATAACTAAGGATAGCTACATCCTGTAGTATCTGGGAACTTTCGTCTTACTGGTGACATTTATTGATTGCGAGGTGGGAGGGACGTTTTCTGGCCTAGGAATTCCCCTCCCCCCCTACCAGCTCCGCCACTCCGTGCCCCAGAGGAGAGGTACCCCCCTAAAAACCCGGGTCTGCGGACCCGATAGGAATAAATAAATTTAAAAATGAAGGGGAGGTTCTTGAGGGGAACGGAACCTAAGACCCCGAAAGATAATCCTAACCCCAACACGAGTACAATACAGAAGT
The DNA here is from genome assembly GCA_028564925.1 of Lithobates sylvaticus. Classification (NCBI taxonomy): domain Eukaryota; kingdom Metazoa; phylum Chordata; class Amphibia; order Anura; family Ranidae; genus Lithobates; species Lithobates sylvaticus. The sequence goes on along the minus strand of JAQSEC010003054.1, from coordinate 10,009 downwards.
ACCTTAAGGACATCAGCGTGAAAAGTCCAGAAATGGAGAAGAAACAGCAGGCCACAAAAGATAGAGATAAAAAAAGGGAAGCTGATCGTCAGAAAAGCCGAACAAATAGATCTTTCTACCGTGGAGGGAGACGGGGATGGGGCTCGGGACTCCAGTTTCTTAACGGAACAAAGAAACTTAGCTTGTATTCCAACTAAACTTGAAATCTCAGAAATGTTCTCCAGACTTGAAGGAGTGATAAATTCGGAAATCTCAAGCATCAGGCCTTATTGTTAACAGAGTCGAGAAGGTAGAAGATCTTGCGGTTATCCAAGCACAGGAAATTCTAGACCTTAAAACTCAAATGAATAAAATGGAAACGAAACACCGTGATATAGAATACCAATTGGAAAACCAGGAAAATCAAAATAGGAGGCAGAACTTGAGGATTAGATCCCTGCCTGAACAACAGGGAGAGGACTTGACATCTATAATGCAGCAAATCTTTAATCCCCTGATGGGGTGGCCAGAGGGATCGCCAATAAAAATCGATAGAGTACATCGGATTAGGAAACCCCCAGGCCTCGGCGAGGGGATCCCTAGAGACATTATTATTAAGTTTCACTCGTATGAAGACAAGCTCAAAATTTGGACTGCATTAAGAGGCAGCCCCCCGCTGACATATGATTCTGTGGCATTACGGGTTTTCTCCGACCTTTCGGCAAAAACGTTAGCGCGGAGACGCCAGCTGAGACCTTTGCTAGAAGCTCTGAGAAATGTGAATATAAAATACAGCTGGGGGTTTCCTGCCTCATTAATTGTTATTAAATCAGGAAAGACTGTACGGATGAAATTCATAGATGAACTGCAGAGTTTTTGTCTAGCTTTGGGGATCCCTACCCCCAACATACCTCTTTGATGCCTGAGAAGAGCAAAACAGGACTGGGGCTGGTTTCCGGCGATCGGTTGCGGGAGGGCGGACTGGGTGGAGGGGGGGGAGAGAGGGCGGAAATGTAATTTTTCAGGTGTTTTTTGTACTATTATAATTTTCTCGTTTTTTTTTTTTCTTTATTGTTGTGGGTTCGCGGGTTGAATGACATGCCGTATTAGGGGCTGGTGGGGAGGGGGGTGGGAGGTTGGGTCCGAGGTGGCGGAGGGCTGGATCACTTCCGGGGGGGGGTCTTGGGGGGTGGGTCCCGGGCCCCCCCGCCCCCCCCCTGCCAGGGGGGGCGGGGGGGGGGGACCCGGGGGGGGGCGCCGGGTTGGAGTAACACCCTGGAGGAAGGCGAACCAGGAGCCCTAGAAGGATGCCTCACGGTTTACACGGGGGGGACCCGGACAGGGGGTCCTTTGGATCGCATAGGGTCGGAAGACGACCGGGTGGGGAGGGGGGGGGGGGGGGGGGGGTGTTTGGGGAAGGGAACCTTGCAGAAAGAATTCTGAAGAGAAGCTTAGGGGGTCCACAGGTCCAGTCCCAAGGTAGAAATGGTAAGCGATGATATAAAACTCCTAACGTATAATGTGAGGGGACTTAATTCGCCCGCAAAAAGGTTTAAAATATTGCGAGAGTTACAGAGGTACCAGGTGGATATAGCATTCTTGCAGGAAACACATTTATGTCAGGGGGGAAATATTAAACTATACTCCCGGCATTATCCAACATGGTTCTACAGCGACTCCCCCACCCAGGGCTCAAGGGGGGTGGCAATCGGGTTCTCCAAAAAAATCAAATTTACATTAACAGATAGACTCGAAGACCCCGAGGGCCGTTATCTCTTCTTGAAGGGGAAGGTTGGGGGGAGCGCACTTACACTTATCAATGTCTATGGCCCAAATAAAAACCCGTCAAGATTTTTGTCACACATCCTAGGGCTGGTACCAGGATTTAAGTTGGGCGACGTGGTCTTGGCAGGCGACCTCAATTTTTGTTTAGATCCCGAATACGATAGCACGTCGCGAGAGCGCGGCCCGAGTACAATACAAATGAAAAAATTTCAGTGGAAGATGACTCAGAATCAGTTAATTGACGGGTGGCGAGCGACACACGCAAAAACAAGAGATTATACTTTTTTTTCCCCAGTCCATGGTACCCATTCACGCCTTGACTATTTTCTTATAGACCATAGACTCCTGGAACGAGTAATCTCCATTCAGATAGAGATCACGACCCTATCAGACCATGCCCCGGTTTCGTTGAGGATGAGGATCCCTGAACTCCAAAGACTCCCCTTCTCGTGGCGTCTTAATGATCAGTTAATTCTGGAAGCTGGGGCTGCCGACGCTGTGAGGGGGGAAATTGAATTTTTTTTTCTCCCAAAACGACACAGGAGATATTTCACCAGCAACTTTATGGGAGGCGCATAAGGCCTATATAAGGGGTGTCCTCATCTCCATCGGAGCCGGGAAAAAAAAAAGAAAATAAGCTCAAGATGTCCGAAATAACAAATGAGATCCAGAGGCTGGAAAGGGAGCATAAAAGCGGGACACACAAACAAGAGATATATCATAGGCTGAACAATAAAAGGGAGGAGCTAAAAACGGTTATGGAGGTAGAGTCTAGAAAGTGGTTCCATAAAATAGATAAAGAGAAATATCAGTGGGGGGATAAATCTGGAAAACATCTTGCAAGGATGCTTAAAAAGAAAAGGGAACTGAATTTCATTGAAAAAATCCAAAACGAATCAGGTGAAATGGTCTACTCGACCAAGGGTATAGCAAATGTTTTCAAAACCTATTATGAAAAACTGTACAACGTTAGACTGAACGAACAGCACAATTCTGTCCCTTGTACTGAGGGGAAGGACTTTCTGATGAACTGTGCCCTACCGGTCCTTTCAGAAACTGATAGACTTAACATGGACAGTCCCATGAGTTAGAAATCCTGGACGCTCTGGGGAGCTCCCCGAGCGGCAATAGTCCGGGCCCGGATGGTTTCACATTGACATATCTGAAGAAGTTTAAAGATATCCTGATCCCGAGACTGTGTCGATACTGGAACCATCTGGGTACGGACTGTATTATGGGGAGAGAGGCCCTAGAGGCATCAATCACTCTCATATTGAAGGAAGGTAAAGACAGGACCCTGTGCTCGAGTTACCGTCCGATAGCGCTTTTAAACACAGACACTAAGCTATACGCAAAAGTTCTAGCTAACAGGCTGAAGAATAGAATGCGGGAATTAGTCCACCCGGACCAGGTGGGGTTTGTCACAGGGAGAGAAGGCCGGGACAACGGGGTCCGGACCTTATTGCTGCTCCATGCCGCCAGGGAGACGAGGGTCCCCAGTCTACTCCTGTCGATCGATGCTGAGAAAGCGTTCGACAGGGTAGACTGGGGACATATGATGGGAACCCTGGAGGCAATGGGGTTCGGCCCTAGGATGCTGCAGTGGATTAGAGTCCTATATAACCAACCCCAAGCCTCCGTAAAGGTAAACGGGATGCTCTCCGGGGGGTTCGTCATGGGGAATGGAACGCGTCAGGGGTGTCCTTTGTCCCCCCTTTTGTTCGTTCTGTCTCTGGAGCCGCTTCTGTCCGCAATCCGTATAAACAACGACATAACAGGGATAAGAGTGGGAGACAGGGTCCATAAACTCGCAGCTTTTGCTGACGACGTTCTCTTCTACATCTCCAACCCCAGGATCGCTATCCCCAACCTGCTGTCAGTTCTGAAAACCTTTGGGAGACTTTCTAACCTAAAAATTAACCTCGGTAAATCAGAAATACTGTCCATCAATATAAAAAAGGAGGAGGCAGACCGGTTAGCAAAAGAGTTTACTTTCCCTTGGAGAGAAAACATAAAATACCTGGGGATTAGACTGGCGGAGACAACAAAAAAAATATATTTAATAAACTATCTCCCCTTGCTAGACGAGATAAGAACGGAACTACATAAAATTTCGCTACGACCGCTCTCATGGATAGGCCGCATAAACGCACTAAAAATTATTGTCGCCCCAAAAATTTATTACAAATTCCAGATGCTGCCTGTAGCTATTCCCAAAGTGTTTTTTAAGACCCTGAGACAAATTATTTCCAAGTTTATATGGGCCAACAAAAAACCACGCATCGCAGCCGGTATACTTAGCCGGGAGAAAAAACATGGGGGACTGGCAGTCCCTGATTTCGAAAATTACTTTCGAGCAATTTCATTATCACGGGTGATGGAATGGGTGAAAGGGGGGGAGGATAAAAGGTGGATCTCTTTAGAAAACGCAATAAGCAATAGGGATTTAGGTCACGATTTGTGGAACCCACCCTGCTTTAGGGCACTTGTAAATAGCGCACATGAGATAACTAGAGTTACACTAGATTTTTGGGACGATTTCTTCAAAAAAAAAATTAAAATTTAACTCTTCACTAATATATTTAAAAAACAACATTATGTTCGCACCTGGGGGCAGAGAGATGGGGGGGGGGGGGGAATTGGATTAAGTTTGAGGGGGCACAAGTGAGAGACATAATAAAAAAAGGGAAAATTTGCACATATCAAGAATTAAGTTTGCGCACAGAAATGCTGGAAATTGACTTATGGAGGTATGCGCAATTAAAGCACTTCGTAGAGAGCCTCCCCAGCCCATTCCGTGAGGAGAGCAATTTTACACAGCTGGAGAGACTTACCCTTCGGGACTCCACGAGCAATAGTATCTCCCGCATCTACAAAATATTATTAAACGTGGAAGTGCGGGACGTGCCTCCATACGTCAAAAAATGGGAAGAGGAATTAGGGATACAGTGTGGCAAGAATAGGCTAGAAAATATTTTTAAAACAATCCATTGCTCAATATTCCCCATTAAAGCGGTTGAAAACAACTACAAATGCCTAGCAAGGTGGTATCTTACCCCTGATAGGATGAGCAAATACCAAGCTGAGGCGTCCCCTGAGTGCTGGAGAGGCTGCAAAGCTAGGGGCACGCTGGCCCACCTCTTTTGGGAATGCCCGGTGATTAAGAAATATTGGAAGGGAGTCCTGGACTTGATCTCTGTCATAACTAAGGAAGTTATTGTAGAGGATCCTTGGTTGTGCCTGTTCCACGGGACGGGGACCCCATGGAAACTTTATATAACTTCTATAATTCCGGTCCTCCTAAACGAAGCAAAATGTTTAGTGTCGAAAAAATGGCGGGAGGAATCCGGCCCGACTTTGAGGGACTGGATTTATAGCGTGAACGAGATCCAAAGGATCCAAAGTGCAGATGCAACGGCAGGAGGGTCCGAACCTGATGGTGGAGAGAAATGGAGGGACTGGATCGCTTTTAAGGACTCCTGGAGATACCTAGCCGAGGTTATGGGATAGGTTACCCCTTCTCATTTATACGCTGGGAGCACTACACTACTTATGGGAATGTTGGGCTGGAACCTCTTAGAGAGATTTTGCAAGGCGAGGGGGGGGGGGATGGGTGAAATTTATTGGGAAGGAAATAGGATGTCAATGTGTGTGGAAAAAAAAGATGAAATTTACTGTTGGTTTTATGTTTGTGTATTTTGAAATTTAAACAAAATAAATAAAGATTTAAAAAAATTTGTTCACTAAATCCTTCATTAAAGAGGAAATCTCTCTAAACTGAGAGAATTTCCTTCTTAGACAACTGTTAACAGAACAGGTTTCCCCATAAAATATTTCTCTTCTATTTATGTTCTACTAAAATCTCAAAGATTTGGATTCTTCTTATGGCAGCCTTATGGATGCAGTTTTAAACACTTCAATACAGGACACTTAAACACCTTCCTGCCCTGACCAATTTTGAGCTTTCAGCACTGTCGCACTTTGAATGACAATTGCGTGGTCATGCTACACTGTACTTAAATGACATTTTTATCATTTTTTCCCACAAATAGAGCTTTCTTTTGGTGGTATTTGATCACCTCTATGGTTTTTATTTTTTGCTAAACAAATAAAAAGACCGAAAATTTTGAAAAAAAATATGTTTTTTTTTTGTTTCAGTTTCAAAACTTTGTAAATAAGTAAGTAAGTTTTCTCCTTCACTGATGGGCACTGATGGGGCTGCACCGATAAGGCGCCACTGATGGGCACCGATAAGGTGGTACTGATAGGCGGCACTAATGGGCACTGATAGGTGGCACTGATGGGCAACACGGATGGGCGCTGATAGGTGGCACAAACTGGCACTGATAGCTGGCACAGATTGGCATTGATAGGCGGCATGGATAGGCATGGATAGGCGGCACAGATGGGCATGGATAGGCGGCACAGATGAGCATGGATAGGCACTGATAGGTGGAACGGATGGGCACTGATAGGTGGCACGGATAGGCGGCATTGTATTTTTTTGTTTTGTACTGATGGATGCCAATCAGTGCCAAACAATAATGCATGCCAATCAGTGATTCCCATTGTGGGCACTGATTGGCATCCATTGTGGGCACTGATTGGCATCCATTGTGGGCACTGTGTGTCATCCCTGGTGGTCTAGGGTGGCATACCTGGTGCTGGGCATCCCTGGTGGTCTGGTGGCATCCCTGGTGGTCCAGTGTGGGCATCCTCGGGGGGCTGCGCTGATAATCGATCAGCACAGACCCCCACTGTCAGAGGAGCAGCCGATCGGCTCTCCTCAACTCGCGTCTGACAGACCGATCACCGGCTCTTCCTATTTACACTGTGATCAGCCGTGTCCACGGCTGATCACGTGATAAAGAGTCTCCATCGGAGACTCTTTACGAAGATCATAGTTGCGGGGTGTCAGACTGACACCCTGCAACAACGATTGCCGCGATGCCCGGTCAGGATTTTGAAACCACTTTGCCGACGTCCTTTTGCTATAGAGTGGGCAGCAAGTGGCTAATTTGTGCTTCTTAATACAGCGACCTTGGATAAGAGCCACCCTTTATATTTTGAAAATTGTTTGGATAGGGCTGTAAACTTGATTTGATCAGTCAATGCTAAGAATGTTTACAACGTAGAGAAGGAATGGCTATACACAGTTTATTTTTTTTATTTTTTTTGAATGTGTGTATTACTGTATATATGCATGGATATCCCAAAAATAATAATTATTTTCACTTTTCTAAAAATTGCCCTCAGTTATGTAGTCAGTTTAGAAAAAAACAATGCTTACTTAGTGGAAATCTCATGAAAATAAATCTGATAGAAAAAAACAATAGAAGGGAGTTAAGATGTGTGCTAACTAGATCAGAAAGATACATTTTAATTAGTTACTAGGGTGTGTATTTATAAATGTTTTCAAACAAGATTCATATAACTTTCACTCAAAATTTACACATTTCTCTTATTTAGTTCCATTGAAGAAATAAATGAATCCTGAAAGTTATGTGAATCTTGTGTGAAAACATTTATAAAGAGATCACTTACTACTTTTTTGCCTTACTAGATAAATCAATTTATGTGTTTTGCATGTATGAAAAATGTTGAGTTCTAACAATCTGTCATAAATAAATGTTTAAAGATAAATGCTTGGAAGAGGCAGTTTGCATGCAAACTAATTTACAGTATAAAAGACAATTTCTGAGAGAGTCCCGTATTTGAGCTTTCTGAGGAGACAGTTTTTCGCTGCTAAAGAAAAAGCGACAGAATAACCTGCCACAGTGTGTACGTACCTGGCAGCAGCATTCATGATCGACTGAAGGGGGGGTAGCCTATGTAAAGGTAATTTACAATGAGGAGGGAGTTGCAGTAGTGTTGTGAAGTAGTGGAATAAGGATGATTAATTACGTATTAATTATAATTCCAGTCATTTCCACAGCAACTCTGTTCTTCCAGAGAATGGATTTCTTGAGTCACAACACAGAAGAAAGTTCACAAGATACTTGCAACAGATGACAAACTCCAACAGAGTAAATATTACAATGGACAGTGGCCTTCAGAGTCCCATTCATCCTAGCAGTGGCGGAACAACCAGGGTCGCACCAGTCGCACTTGCGACTGGGCCCTGAAGTTCCGTCACTGTGGGGGGGCCCACTGGCCCGCCCGCACGTTCTCCCCGCCTGGGACCGCCCGCACGTTCTCCCCCGCCAGGGGACCCGCCGCACGTCCTCCGCTGTCCAGGGGCCCGCCCACACGTCCTCCCCCGCCGGGGGCCCGCCCGCACGTTGTCCCCCGCCGGGGACCCGCCGCACGTCCTCCGCTGTCCAGGGGCCCGCCCACACGTCCTCCCCCGCCGGGGGCCCGCCCGCACGTTCTCCCCCGTCGGGGACCCGCCCGCACGTTCTCCCCCGCCGGGGACCCGCCGCACGTCTTCCGCTGTCCAGGGGCCAGCCCACACGTCCTCCCCGCCGGGGGCCCGCCCGCACGTTCTCCCCCGCCGGGGACCCGCCGCACGTCCTCCGCTGTCCAGGGGCAGACGCTGGAAGGTAAAGTCAGCTGCCACCAATGCAGCTCTGGAGCGACTGACAAAGTAAGTGACTAGTGCAACTGATCCCAACCTCTGCCTCTTACTGACCCCTGTCACTACCACAGATCTTATCCCTATCCCCCCATGGGATAGGGATGAGATCTGTGGTGGGGGGATGGGATCAGTATGAGGCAGAGGTGGTGGTGGGCGAGGATAGCACCACCACTGCCACTGCTCCCACCCCCCCTCACCACCATCACCGCCACTAATCCCACCAACCCCCACCACTGATCCCATCACCGCCGCCGCCACTGATCCCACCACCATCACCGCCACCACTGATCCCATCACCGCCACTAATCCCACCAACCCCCACCACTGATCCCACCCCCCTCACCACCACTGCCACCACCACCGCCACTGATCCCATCACCGCCACTAATCCCACCAACCCCCGCCACTGATCCCATCACCGCTGCCGCCACTGATCCCACCACTGATCCCACCCCCCTCACCACCACTGTCACCACCACCGCCACTGATCCCATCACCGCCACTAATCCCACCAACCCCCACCACTGATCCCATCACCGCCGCCGCCACTGATCCCACCCCCCTCACCACCACTGCCACCACCACCGCCACTGATCCCATCCCCCACACCACCACTGATCCCACCCCCCCCCTCACCACTGCCAGTGATCTAGCCCCCCTCACAGCCAAAACTGATCCCATCCCCCCACCCCTGCTGCTACTCATCCCATCCAACCCCCCACCACTGCCACCACTTATGCCATCCCATTCTCCCGTCACTGCCACCACCGCTCACTGCCACTCATCCCAGCCCCATGCTTCAGGGGGTCCATGTGTCACCCCTGTACACCTAGATAGGAGGGGTAGCGGGCGGCATATAGAGGAACCAATACCCTCCATTTTCCTCCTGAAGTCATGGCTGCAGGAAGAAAATGGAGGGGATTGGGTCCTCTATATGCCGTCACCGCCGCTCTTCCTATCCAGGTGTACAGGGGTGACACATGGGCCCCTTGAAATATGGGGCTGGGTCGCCCCGGGGGTCAGGGGGGCCCTTCATGGTTTCTTGCACCGGGGCCCTGAAGGTTCTAGTTACGCCTCTGCATCCTAGCATATATTAGCAAGCATAGGGACAATAGATTCCAGCATAATATGCAACTAAGTAGCATTGTTGGTGTATGTATATGGTTAGATATCTGGAGGTTCTGTATGTGCGACTGATTTATTCCATAATTCAAGAGTGGTTCACTTGAACAGGGAGGCTTCCTTATGGAATCAGGACAGAGATTGGTAGAACTGGAAGAATACATTTATTTATTTACCTGATTATAATGTTATTAAACATCAAATAATAATAATTATATTTTCAATATAAATATTTTAAATTAGAGTTTGGTTTACATTTTAGCAGATTAGAATTCATTGAGGATCACGCACCGACGTTAATGCATGGGTAGTAGGCATATTGGTCATCTACCTCATTGCATATGTAGGTGTTAGTGTATTTTACTATACATGGCATTATTTTATATATCTATGTTTTGTTTTAGCACTTGGTGTCTCTTTTTCTAGAATTTTTATTTTTTATTTTTTATTTTTTTTTACGGTTTCCAAGACTTTTATTGAGAAAAGAGATTGGTGTACATAAATTGCTGTCCACAAATTGTAACAAAAGTAAGAAATAAAAGAGAA
>JAQSEC010001988.1:0-13541 GCA_028564925.1 Lithobates sylvaticus | reverse complement strand
GTCCGGCCGAAAAGTCAGATTGTGTGTACGTGGCATAACAATGACTGACAGTGCTACCACCCTACAATCCTGTTTCAAATGAGGTTAGATACCTTATCAGTGCTCCGCTCAAAGCCTCGGCAAGCCATAGGTATACAACAGTCAAAAGAGCTGGCAACTCAAAAGGTTAAAATCCAGTCTTCTTATTGAAAATGATATTGGGGTAAAAATCCAGAAACAAGACAAATAATGTGTTTCAGCCTATGCAGGTCCTAATCATAACCATGATAGGTTATGACTAAGGCCTGCATAGGCTGAAATGCGTCAACTGTCTTGTTCCTGGATTTTTACCCCAACATCGTTTTCAATAAAGAAGACCTTTCGAGTTGCAGGCTCTTTTGACTGTCGTACAACTGTCCAAAACCCCGTACACACAGGCCGAATATGGGCTGAAATCAGCCGTTATAGTAGAAACCAGCAAACATTCAGCCCCTGTGTACAGCTGCTTGTCCAACAGAAGCTGAGCTCACGTCCGGCTTCGGTGAATGAGCATGCTGGGAAACCAGCAGCCAATTGCCATCCAATCAGCACTTGCAGCCAATGGCTGCAGAAGCTGAATGGTGTGTTCTGGGAGGGGAGCGGGTTCCCCTGTCAGAACAGGAGGTAGATCACTGTACTAACATCGTATAGTTAGTACAGAAACCTCCTCAGTTTTTTTTTTTCATTCAGCCCGCTAGGTTGAATAAAAAAAAATTGATTTCACTAGAAAAAAAAAAGCCTTTAAAAATTAGTTTGCAATAACCCAGTATCACCAGCAAAGCAGCTTCATTATTATTCCATTAAAGAAGAAGAGAATTGTGTGCTGCATTTCGAGATTTCGTAATTTGCCGCGTCACGAATGTTAATTCTCCATTACGAACGCTAGTTTACAAGACCGACCGCTTCTGGCTCGTCCTTGCTTCCGAGCATGCGTGTTTGTACTTTGGACTTTTGTCCGACGGACTTGTGTACACGCGCTCGGAAAATCCAACAACACACATTTGTCCGCAGAAAATTTTAAAACCTGCTAGCCAACATTTGTCCAGGGAAAATCCGACAACAATTGTCCAATGGAGCGTACACACGGTCGGATTTACTGCCAACAGCCTGTCATCACACATTTCCCGTCGGAAAGTCCAATCGTGTGTACGAAGCTTTAGGCTCACTGTATATGTTTTTGGTCTTTTTTTACATTTTTACTATATTTTATTAATAACAGATCTATTTTATGATATTTGTGACTGTGTTCCCAAATCTTATGTTTATAGTACCTGATAAATAATTAGTTTCAAGTGGATACACAGTTATTCATAAGAATTTTGGACAGATGGCACCAAAAGAGACTGTTATGATTACTTCTTCCCAAGAGATTTATGAGTAGGCAGATAAGCTTGGAAAGAAAGACAAATCAGGCAGCTGTAACTGCCCACATTCAACTTGAAGTGGAAGCAGCTGAGAGGAAGATATAGGACATGGCCACCAACTGACAGTTCCCCAGAAACATCTCCCCCTCCATACATGCATAAACACAAATCGGGGGGCCAGGATGCAACCTGCACATGTCTTTTACAGAAGACAGAGCCAAAAAGGTTCCGACTGGTAGCACCTGAGAAGAAGGTGTGGGTAGGATAGAACTATCAGGTGACCTCTTTCCAGGATCAGCAGAGGCAAGCGACACTTGAAAATAAGCATGGTTTAATTGTATATATTATTGTGTTGACTGTTTTATAGTTTGCTGTATGTTTTTATTGTATTTATGTCTGCCAACTTTAGAATACTGAAAATCAGATGGCTAATGCATTCCCATGTTTTTAAAGCCCCGTCCTTAATCAGCATCTCATAATAAAGACTGTACCTTCAAAAATAGTGTCCAGTGTAATTTCCAGTATAATTACGGTACAGGGATTAAAGAGTAGTATGTAAAAAAGACATTTCATATTCCTGATATGTGTTTGCTGTACCATGTACTTGTATGAGAAAGTATCCTATTCTCTTCGTATTGCTTCCTTTGTGTGAAATCCCTGGTGTTCCTGCCAGTCCCTCTGCTTTCCTATTAAAAACTGACCACGCTAAGCAGGAGTCAGTTCTCTAGCTGTGCTGGGAACCCAGCCTGCTCTCCTCCGAGGATCAGACATGTCCTGACACCGTCACACCCTACCACCTCCCCACACACACACAGCCTTTCACTGGGAAGCTCAATGCGCTGCTTTTTCTCCCCCCCCCCCCACAGCTTTTATGCAGCGGAGAACAGAGGGAATGTGATCACTTATAAAAAAGGAAAAATATGTTGTTTTTTTAATATCGATACACACATGTTTTGCCTTTCATTGCTATTTTAAACTGAATGGGTTGTTTTACAGTGAAGGTTTGCATACACTTTAAAGTGGGACTGAAGAAAACTTTTTAAAGCCACATTTTAGGTAAGCAGATACAGTGCCAGGACAAGGTCATCCTGCGCCCAGGGTGAAGATGGCAAACAGCAAATTGTATGTAATATTTGTGATATGTGCAACATAGTTCCAATAGTTACTGTACACTGCAGCAAACTGGAGAGTTTAAAATCAGTGCACATATAAGGGGCTAACAGTGGGGGGAAAAAAGGGTGTCCCTGTGGTGGTACCATATCTAGTACCACCAAGTACCCGGCCACCTAGTGGTAGAAGAGAAAAGCGCAACAAGGCCAAACTTAGGGAGAAATCAATAGATCTCTATCAATCGACTAAGATAACGACTTCTGGCAAGTAAATTTGTGAGGAGCTCCCTGACTAAACCCCGGGGTGCTACATTACCATGTGTTTTCATGTGGGAAAACTAGTGCAAAAGCAAGGTGCATGGGGGTGCCATTAATAATCAATGGCACCACCACATGCCTGCAAAGAGTGTTTTTGTGCATTGCAGGAATGCATGCAATTTAGTGCACATTCCTGCAACACACAAATGTCAACCTAATGTAAAAAAGAGGAGGCTAAGGGGGAGAGGAGAGGTCTGGGGCTCAGTAGCCCCCCCCCCCCCCCATGTACTCACAGATAACACACAGTGCCTGTCCAGAATGAAGAGGCAGCTTCACTTGACAAGGGAAGCGAAAAAGAAGAGCAGTTTGCCCTCACTCCTCAGCTGTGCTGAGACTGAGGTGAGTTCTCAGTCTCAGCACCATCTCTCTATTGCTTCCTGCAGACTGGAGGGAGGAGAAAGCTGAATCCTCTCTCCAGCAACAGCTGGCATTCTGACACTGCAATCGTTCTTGTCAATGAGGAGCGGGATGAGCCACTACATCACCAGGGCTCCCCCTCTCAGCACAGCACCCAGGGCGCATGTGCCCACTCACATTTTTTTAGTTATCATGCCTCCTCGTCTCACCGCACCTGAGACGAGGAGAAAGGGCTCCATGCATGCCCATTTTTTTAAAAAGCGTTACTTATCTGCTCAAATGGTCCATGATGTTACCCATTGATCGCCGAGCATCTACTGACTGCTGAGTTTTGAGGCTTGTGCTTTATTCATCTGGGGAAGTGTGGTGCTGGACGTTATATCCTGTGTATGAGGAGCTGTGCTTTCTGATAGCTGCTCTCTGGTAAGCAGCTTCGATTACTGGTGGTGGGATTCACCTGTTGGATTTGTGTGCACTAAGGTGGTATTGTGAAGAAGTGGATTCATCATAGATTACATAGACTTCTGTTCACCATCTTTTTTGCCCTCTTCTATGGACTACTAAAGCCCCATACACACGGTCGGACTTTTTCATCAATTTGGTCCGATCGGACAAGGTTGTTGAAAAATCAGACCGTGTGTATGCACCATCGGACAGTATTCGTCGGTTTGTCCGTCGGACAAAGTCTTATCTCCTGCTGGAAAGATTTCCCGTCAACCCGGTCCGATCACACCAAATCCGAGCGTGTGTACGCTTGTCCGACCGGACAAAGTGCTACGCATGCTCAGATCACATTACAAGACCAAAGCTATTGGCTACTAGCCTCTACGTAGTCCCGTCGTAGGCAACAAACGTCACCACGTTCAGAATGATCGGATTTTCCGACAACTTTGTCCGATCGTGTGTACGCAAAACCAACATCAGACAAAGTATGACGGACATGGTCCGACGGACCTGGTCCACGGATTGTCCGCGCGTGTGTATGGGGCTTAATATGCCTGTGAAATCCCACTCAGTTACTATCCTGTTTAAAGTTTAATTTCATTAGTTCTTTTTTAATTACATGTTGTGGCGCAGTTTTTTTCTGTTCTCTGTTATTTGGTTATCTCCCTATTACTGCAGCCTGTTTTATATATTTTAGGTCTACTTTTTAGGTCAGCGCGGTCTTTTTTACATTATACTTTTTTTTAAGTTGTCTTCAATCTGGCCACATGATTGTTCCAAGTTGTATTCATTTTCTTTCACAATGCCATGGGCAATTTTCTCTGCATCGATTTCCTGAGTCCAGGGTGGCTCTATGACATTCCCCCCCGGTGATGTATCCTTGATGCCCTGGGCTCACAGAAAGTGGGTTGAATGATATACAGCATCATTCAACTCATTAAAGGACTGGCAGCAGAATGAAGAGTGCAACACTGGCTGATAGAGAGGGTGAGTACTGATTGGAGTTGTACTTTAATTGTTGGCTGGAGAAACGTTGGAACCTCCAATAGATTCTTGCCATCACCACCCCCCCTGGAGTGATCCCCCCCCCCCCATTTCCTGGGAAATACATAAACCAGGAAATTAAATCTGAACATCTCTCAAAAGTGAGGGAAGAACACTTCTTAGATGTCATCAATACAAAGGTCGCTATTAGAAGATTTCACCTCTTCACCTGATATTGTAATAACCGTAAAGTTTTTAAATGTTTTTCACTTTTGAGAAACTACGAAAAAGGGTGTAAGACAGGACGCTTTAACCCTTTCTTGGGAGGAGTTCTACATTAAGCAGCTATGGAGTATTGATGATAGACGGACAGAATAAACAGAACTCTTTTGATCAGGTAGCTCAATTAGTGCCCCCCTTGTCATTACAGGGCCAATGGATCGCACCAAACTTATGACAGTAAGAGTCTGTCAACGGCCTTTTGTGTCAAAACTGATTCTCTACCCTTACAAATCAATGGGAATGTAAAACATGTTTACAGCAGGTTAATGCAGCTTCGAAGAAGGTCAACTGCAAGTCAAATGCACCTGCCAATGAACAAATGATCAAAGAAGCATTTCAAATTCAAGTGGATTGTACAGCAGTGATCCCTGCAAAGGTATGAATTCTTAGTCCATATTTCCATTAATGAGACTTGAAGTCATGGTTCACATTCCACTATTGCAAGTGCCCTAAACTGTAAGGTCCCTTTCAATGTTTTGCTCATTTGCCACACCGAGTTCCTGAGTCTCATAGCAAAGAAATTCTAATGCCACGTACACGCGATCGGAAATTTTCCTCGGAAAAATCTCTGACGGTTTTCCCGACGGAATTCTGCTCAAACTGTCTTGCTTATACACGATCACATCAAATTCCGACCGTCAAAAACGCGGTGACCTACAACACTACAACAAGCCGAGTTCAATGCTTCCGAGTCAAATTGTTTCCGAGCATGCGTAGGAATTTTGCGCGTCAGAATTGCTACAGGCGATCGTAATTTCCAATAGAAACCTTCTCCGTCGGAAAAATTGAGAACATGCTCTCAATTCTTTGCTGTCGGAAATTCATCCAGCAAAATTCCGATGGAGTCTACACACGGTCCCATTTTCCGATGAAAAGCTCTCATCTGTCTTTTTCTGGCCGGAATTCTGATCGTGTGTACGCGGCATAAGAAGGACTAATCTTTGGTGCACTGGTGGTGGGCCCCTACAATGGATGTGGTCCCATGGCTGCCATGGGAGGTTAAGGTGGTAGCTTTGTCACTGGTTTTAAAACAGAAGAAATAACCAGAAATTATTACTTTGTTACCAATGTATTTTTATAATTGACACTTACTCTGTATAACCTGGTATACTATCTTGGCATCATGCCCTTTGCTATATAGAAACAAAAACACATTTTAAATTCTTAGATCTCTGCTTATCACAAAAGACAAAGCAGATAACTGTTACAACCCTGATTTGATTCCATGCAAAATGCAGCAAATAAGCAATTCAAATCCAACTATAATGTATCCTAGTAATGAATGAAGTGGTTGCATGGCTGAACAATGGCGGCAATAGAGGATGCTGGGATATATTCCAATTTACAAAGAGCCATTGAGCAGAGAGCCAAGATCTTCCAATATGAAGAGTGAAGGGTTTCAACACTGAACAAACACCATCATAGAAACCAATTAAAGGAACATTATACCAAGCAATTATTTCTTCTAAAAATAATACAGCTTTTGCAGAGTGCTTGTGACTGATTAGAACGCATGCATCACAATGTCTGAGAGATGCTTTGTTTAAAATATATTGCTTGGTCAAATATGAATTTTGCCAGTTTAGTGTTAATTAAGCTTCAAGGAGCACCATTGAAGACTATCAAGAAGAACGCTGGTACAATCAGACCACAAAATGGTTCTTTGTTTTTGTTTTCAGTAATGTGCATAGTTATTACAATTTTTTTCCCAAGTGTGCATTTCTGTTGTCTAAGTGAGCCCTAGATATCTTTTAAATTGTATGTCTGGGCAAAATTAAAAGGAAAAAAACATTCAAAACATCTCTTCAAGAGAAGCAGATTTTCCCGTTTTGTCTTTTTAAAAGACGGTTCAAGTACAGGAAATACCTGGTCCTGCTAGAAATCCAGCGAGCTTCTTACTTCCTGTGTAATCTGCCCATACTGAAATCTCAAGCAGTGTTATTATCTATGTCCCACCCATTCAGGGGTCCAAATCAGAAACAAGTAGCCTAGGGTGACAATGCTGCCCCTTCATAGACACAGTACCTTGAAAAAGTATTCATACCTCTTGAAATTTTACACTTTGTCATGTTACAACCAAAAACGTAAATGTATTTTATTGGGATTTTATGTAATAGACCAACACAAAGTGGCACATTACTGTGAAGTGGAAAGTTAGGCCCAGAGTAGAAGAAAGAAGCCTAGATGCAGGTTAAAAGGGGTTTGGACACAGGAGGAGTTGTGGGATATCAAAAGTAATTAAGAGAAGGGATACTCAGAGAATTGGTAGAAAGGATGGGGTTTCAGGAGTTGGGAACGTGGGAAGGAGTTGGGAGGAGTTATTTAGAAGAGACCCTGGATGGGACAACTTCCCCCCCATCCCTCCCTTAGAGTTAAGGGTATTTAATATTGTTTTGGTCTGTGTTTCATTTATTTGCAGGTTATGGGTATGGGTATTTTTGTCATTGTGGCTGGCGGGGCAGAAGGTCCTTGGATGTGTTATGATTAGGGCCAAAAAGGTACATTTGTAAGGACCCCGTCTTAGGTACGGCTCCCATTATTCTGGCTGGTGGTACCTGAGATACTGGTTTGTCTCCAAGCTGGAGTTTCTGCAGCTGGAGGCCTAAAATGGTTTACACATGCCTAGGAGGACCTTGGGGCCCCTTGAATACTGTCTGTATGTTCATATGTTAATATGTTTAATATGTTATTTACATTTGGTTAATAAAAGGCTGCTATGGCCATTAAAACTCCAGTCGGTGTCATGTCTGGTTAACCTATTATAGTGGTCGGTGGAGTGGTGGTCAGGCAGTCTGTAAAAAGCATATTTTGTACCCTAGTCAAGAAAATGATAAATGGTTTTCAAATTGTTTTACAAATAAATATCTAAAAAGTGTGGTGTGCCTTTGTATTCAGCCCATACTTGTATTCAGTCAATACTTTGTAGAATCACCTTTTGCTGCAATTACAGCTGCAAGTCTTTTTGGGTATGTCTCCACCAGCTTTGCACATCTAGAGAATGACATTTTTGCCCATTCTTCTTTGCAAAATAGCTCAAGCGCGGTCAGATTGGATGGAGAGCGTCTGTAAACAGCAATTTTCAGGTCTTGCCACAGATTCTCAATTAGATTTAGGTCTGTACTTTGACTCATAAATATGCTTTGATCTAAACCAGGGGTAGGCAACCTTTGAGAGGTGGAGATCTACCTGGACAACATGGAAGAGATCAAAGAGATTTTTAAAAGAAATTAACTCGCAAGCCCGCAATGAAAAGTAAAGACGGCATAAAGAAAACTTAGAAAAATCTTATAAAACAAATGCCACTGTAGAAAGTTCATCATGAAGGCAGAACATCTGGTACTGCAGGCTGATTTCTTCAACTAGTTTCAGGCCTCAGTAGTATGTAGGGCAGTGTACAGAGGTCAGTAGTAACTAGGACAGTGTACATAGGTCAGTAGTATGCAGGGCAGTGTACAAGGGTCTGTAGTAAGTAGGGCAGTGTACAGAGGTCAGTAGTAGGTAGGGCAGTGTACAAAGGTCAGTAAAGGTAGGACAGTGTACAGAGGTCAGTAGTAGGTAGGGCAGTGTACATAGGTCAGTAGTAGGTAGGGCAGTCTATAAAGGTCAATAGGAGGAAGAGAAGTGTACAGAGGTCAACAGTATGAAGAGCAGTGCATAGAGATCAGTAGGGCGGAGGACATGGGATCAGGAGGGTATGGTACTGAGGGGTCAGGAGTGTATGGTGCAGGGGGGTCAGAAGTGTATGGTGCAGGGGGGGTCAGGATGGTATGGTACTGAGGGGTCAGGAGGGCATGGTGCCGGGGTTCAGGAGGCCACAGTATTGGGGAGTCAGGAGGGCATGGTGCAGGGAGGTCAGGAGGATACAGTACTAAAGGGGCCAGGAGGGAATGGTGTTGGTGGGTTAAGAGGGCACGGTGCAGGGAGGTCAGGAGGGTACAGTAATAAGGGGACAGTAGGGTATGGTATTGGGGGGTCAGGAGGGTACAGTACAGGGGGGTCAGGAGGGCATGATTCTGGGAGGTCAGGAAGGTATAGTATTGGGGGGTATTGGGGATCTCCTCACGATCCACCTGTCACCTGACCACAGTCTACAGGTCGACTCTAGATCTAAACCATTCCATTGTAGCTCTGGCTGTATGTTTAGGGTCGTTGTCCTGCTGGAAGGTGAACATCCGCCCAAGTCTCAAGTCTTTTGCAGAATCTAACAGGTTTTCTTCTAAGATTGCCCTGTATTTGGCTCTATCGATCTCCCCCTGCAACTCTGACCAGCTTTCCTGTCCCTGCTGAAATAAAGCATCCTCACAACACAACATGATGCTGCCACCACCATGTTTCACGGTGAGGATGGTGTGTTCAGGGAGAGTGCAGGATAGGCTGGCTTAATTGGATGGAACCCCGGGATACAGCGATGCTGGCTACCCAGCAAGCGCCTCCCGATTTTGCCCATGCGCATATAGTACAAAGCACGGTGCGATTCTACAGGCGGCAAATGGCCATTGACTCATGGGATTGATGACACTCATATCCCAGGAGCCAATGGGTGGGCGGGTGGACATGACGTACCTCGTCGCGGCGAGGTACAGCAAAAGCGGAGGATTCAGAAAAATATAAGGTATTTACATGTCTAAAAAAAAAAAACGTTTCCAAATAGGTGTGAGAAACTGATCACAAACGCGGAGTGAGTGTACACACGATCGGAAATTCCACCAGCAAAAGTCCGATGAGAGCTTTTGGTCGGAAAATGCGACCGTGTGTATGCTCCATCTGACTTTTGCTGGCGGAATTCCAGCCAGCAAAAGATTGAGAGCATGTTCTCAATTTTTCGGTCGGAAAAAGTTTTGATCGGAAATTCCGATCGTCTGTACCAATTCCAACACGCAAAATTCCTACGCATGCTCGGAAACATTTGACGCATGCTCGGAAGCATTGAACTTAATTTTCTCAGCTCGTCGTAGTGTTGTACATCACCGCGTTCTTGACGGTCGAAAGTTCAGCAAACTTTTGTGTGACCGTGTGTATGCAAGCCAAGCTTGAGCGGAATTCCGTCCGAAAAACCATCCAAGATTTTTCCGACGGAAAATCTGCTCGTGTGTATGGGGCATAAAGAATGCCAAATTCTCTGGGTGAACCAGTTGATCCTTTCAATTATAGTGTGTGAGTATAACCCACATTTTTGCCTCATTCCTCACTCTTCCCCTCTTCAGCATTCCGTGACATTATTTTTTTTTTTTTTAACCAGTACCTAAATAGTGATTCCCTTGAGTTCTGGGTTAATGACCCTTTTGCATGTATTTTAGGTAAATAGATAGCAACACAACCTGGTCACTGACCAACTTCTTCCCCACAAGGACCTAATGCAATCTCCAGTCCTTACCCGGCTTCATCTAGCTCTTACTGTAGTTTCTGCTCCAGACGATTCCCATAATTTCTATGACTATTTGAAGTACCAGGCTGAGTTTGCAGACAATAGTCTGTAAAGTGTCTATTCAAGCACAGACAATTTCGATATTAAATCTTAAAGAGCCTATAGAGGAAGACGTGAGATTATTCCTTCCTACCAAATTCTCTAATTATTACAAGGTATCATTAGCACGCATTGTGGGAGGCAGACAGGCTTTGTGATGCTGAATCTCTTGAGGACAAAAAGAAGTGGATTGCGCTTGATAGCTATTTGCTTCCATCATAATACCAATAATGGAATTAATATCAGATCATATAAATGCAGTTCTTTTATTCTCAACAGTACTGAGCGGTGATGAGAGAGGTACGGAGGGAATTTTACCTTCAAATTAAGCATTTGAGTCATGAAACTCACCGACTATCATAATCTTTTGGAAATTAACTTGCTACGTGAAGCATAATGGAAAGAAAAGGACAAGTTCTATCTGCGAATGCAAATATATCTGAGAATGAGAATATAAACTTGCCACTTTTTGACCTGATAGAATTAAATAAAGACAGTTGGCATGGAGGGGTCATGAGAGAGTTTTTTTTTTTTGTAAATTCTTGCAATATTCAAGAATGAAAGGGATGATTTATAACAGATTGCAGATATCGATGTCCATTCTCCGATATGCATCAGATCTTCTCCACACCATGTGGAATATGGAGTGGTGTGATGCCTAGCCTAGCTTTGTCAGCGCTGCTGTCAATCAAAAGCTGTGACATGGGAACGGGTCGGTGCCAAATTCTGCTGTCTGTGTCAATGAACGCAGCAGCCGGACTCTAGAGCGAGCCCGCACTGGTGCCCCTGTGGAAAATGGCTTTTCATGGGGGTACCCAATGAAGAGGAGGTGCCTGGAGCACCAGCAGGGGACCCCAGAAGAAGAGGATTGGGGCTGCTCTGTGCAAAAGCATTGCACAGAGCAGGTAAGTATAGGAATGTTTGTTAACAATCAAAGGTTTACAAACTCTTTAATCACTTCCGGACCGCCCACCGTCATTATACGTTGGCTGTTTGAAGGAGGATATCGTTACTAGCTGCCATAACCCCGGTGTCCTCTTCTTCAGTGAGTGGTCCAGTTTAAGATAAAAGTGGTCTCTGCAGTAGATTCGCCACAAGATCACTTTTATTGGTGGCGGGAGAGGGGCCCCCTCCCGCCGCGATACGCTGCCCTCCGCCGCTTACCGGAGCCATCGGCAGATCGGATCCTTCCTGTGGCTTGACCTGGAGATGAGTGAGGGAAAAATGGCCCCCACCCGTCTCCATATCATTGCAGGGTCAAATGTCACTTCCGCCCATAGCTCTTAAAGGGCCATTTTTTTTTTCATTTTTTGAAATGACAAATATTTTAGTTTTTATTGCATTTTAGTGTAAATATGAAATCTGAGGTTTTTTGAACCCAGATCCCATATTTAGGAGGTCCTGTCATGCTTTTTTTCTATAACAAGGGATGTTTACATTCCTTGTAATAGGAATAAAAGTGACACCATTTTTTAAAAAAAAAAACTGTGTAAAAATAAAAAATAAAAGGAAAAATAAATAAGAATAAAAAAAAAAAAAAAAAAGTTTAAACACGCCCTGTCCTGACGAGCTCGCGTGCAGAAGCGAACACATACGTGAGTAGCGCCCGCATATGAAAACGGTGTTCAAACCACACATGTGAGGTATCGCCGTGATCGGTAGAGCGGGAGCAATAATTCTAGCCCTAGACCTCCTCTGTAACTTAAAACATGCAACCTGTAGAATTTTGTTAATGTCGCCTATGGAGATTTTTAAGGGTAAAAGTTTGTCGCCATTCCACGAGCGGGCGCAATTTTGAAGCATGACAAGTTTGGTATCAATTTACTCAGTGTAACATTATCTTTCACAGTATAAAAAAAAAATGGGCTAACTTTACCGTTGTCTTATTTTTTCATTAAAAAAAGTATTTTTTCCAAATAAAGTGCGCCTGTAAGATCACGGCGCTTATACGGTGTGACAAAAAGTTTTGCAGACCGCCATTTTATTCTCTAGGGTGTTAGAAAAAAATGTATAATGTTTGGGGTTCTAAGTAATTTTCTAGCAAAAAAAATGTTTTTAACTTGTAAACGAAAAATCTCAGAAAGAGGCTCGGTCCTTAAGTGGTTAATGTTCCTGTCAACCTGTCAACATACAGCACCAGGTGAACATCATTTCTCTGAACTGGTTGATTAATAGTGACATGGACCATGCTTGTGTAATGTTACATATGTGACAGGGTGACAATGCAGGAACACAATTAGGAGAGACAGCTGTCATAATAGGAAGTACCTGAACAAGGACCTTCATGGCAGGATCATGGGGAATTCTTCTAATGAAAGCTACCAATTTAAAGAGGAGTTAACCCCCCCAATAAAAAATTAAATAAAAATTAAATAAAAAAATTAAATAAAAAATAAATAAAGTCAGCAGATAAAAACACTGTAGCTGCTGACTTTTACTGTTAGGGTACTTACCTGTCCAGACATCCAGTGAGGGTCCTCACCCGAGGCAACTTTTGAACCGGCTCTCCGGTGCTGGTGCCTCCATCTCGGCTAATGGAAACCGTCAGTGAAGCTACAAGGTTTCCTACTGCGCATGCGCGAATCGTGCTGGGCTTTGTGAATGGGCCTGCTGCGGGATGAGATTTATGATTGAATTTAGATCTACTTCAAAGCCTCAGCAACTTCTAAAATTTCTTTTGGAGCTTCAGCCAGCTATGGGTCTCATAAATTTAATTAAGCAGACACTGTAGATTATATAAATTAATGGATATGCTAGTTAGTTGCAGCTCTGTGTGTTCAGAGGTAATAGATCATATCCTAATATAATAATCAGCAAGGGCGGAAAATATAACTGGATAGTCTATATATAGCCTAAAGCAACCCACAAACATAGGATCATTTCCTAATATGGTCAAACATGTTTCGTGTGTCAAACTGTTATATGGGACCTACCTGACCTATGTAGACACCCCTATGTGCTACACTTTTGCAGACAGAAACATTTTTTCTCAATTTTTTTTTTTTAAATATGTCAAATGCACTTTTTAGTCCTTAAGATTACTTCATATTCCTTAACCCTGGTTCACACTGAATGCAACTTTGAAATCATGCTACTTTACTTGAAGTAGCACGATTTCAAAACCGCAGGTCAGTGCGATTCCAGGTGTGACTTTCCTGACATCTGTCGGACTTCATGTACAGATGTCTATGCAGGTCACTT
>JAQSEC010002021.1:0-82423 GCA_028564925.1 Lithobates sylvaticus | reverse complement strand
CACATATAAAGAATGCAGAGGGCACAAATCATCCTTGTATTTAGATAAGAAAAGCGGCAATATATGCCACAGCTGCTCATACATTGCATGCAGTGCTCAATGTTATTACATGCCAATTACACATGTATACCCGCCTTTGCACAGCTTGCAAAACAAACAATAATCTACATAATAACCAAAACCTCCCGCCATTACCATCCATTGATATTTATATTAAATAGCACCAACTATGTGTTTTAATATATATTTGAATATTTGAAAGAGACATAGGAGGTAGAGATCCCTGCCCTGCGATACCGAGACTCGCTGGCACCTGGATTTAAAAATGCACATATTTTATGCTTTTCCATTGTGGTTTATATTGAGCTACCATTTTTTTTTTTAGTTTCCAAGGATACCTTAGGTCAGTAGTTTACCAGCAGGAAATATTTCATAGTTCCTCTATTTTATAAAACACAGGATAGCCAACATTAATGGACACTATTGAACTCTGGTACCATATAAACTGCAGCATGCAGTATGTTTAAAAGCACAATGAGTAGTGGTATGTTTGTATACACAGTATCTCACAAAAGTGAGTACACCCCTCACATTTTTGTAAATATTTTATTCTCTCTTTTCATGTGACAACACTGAAGAAATGACACTTTGCTACAATGTAAAGTAGTGAGTGTACAGCTTGTATAACAGTGTCAATTTGCTGTCCCCTCAAAATAACTCAACACACAGCCATTAATGTCCAAACCGCTGGCAACAAAAGTGAGTACACCCCTAAGTGAAAATGTCCAAATTGGGCCTAATTAGCTATTTTCCCTCCCCGGTGTCATGTGACTCGTTAGTGTTAGAAGGTCTCAGGTGTGAATGGGGAACAGGTGTGTTAAATTTGGTGTTATCGCTCTCACTCTCTCATTCTGGTCACTGGAAGTTCAACATGGCACCTCATGGCAAAGAACTCTCTGAGGATCTGAAAAAAAGAATTGCTGCTCTACATAAAGATGGCCTAGGCTATAAGAAGATTGCCAAGACCCTGAAACTGAGCTGCAGCACAGTGGCCAAGACCATACAGCGGTATAACAGGACAGGTTCCACTCAGAACAGGCCTCGCCATGGTCCACCAAAGAATTTGAGTGCACGTGCTCAGCGTCATATCCAGAGGTTGTTTTTAGGAAATAGACGTATGAGTGCTGCCAGCATTGCTGCAGAGGTTGTAGGGGTGGGGGGTCAGCCTGTCAGTGCTCAGACCATACGCCGCACACTGCATCAAATTGGTCTGCATGGCTGTCATCCCAGAAGGAAGCCTCTTCTAAAGATGATGCACAAGAAAGCCTGCAAACAGTTTGCTGAAGACAAGCAGACTAAGGACATGGATTACCAGAACCATGTCCTGTGGTCTGATGAGACCAAGATAAACTTATTGGGTTCAGATGGTGTCAAGTGTGTGTGGCGGCAACAACCAGGGGAGGAGTACAAAGACAAGTGTGTCTTGCCTACAGTCAAGCATGGTGATGGGAGTGTCATGGTCTGGGGCTGCATGAGTGCTGCCGGCACTGAGGAGTTACAGTTCATTGAGAGAACCATGAATGCCAACATGTACTGTGACATACTGAAGCAGAGCATGATCCCCTCCCTTCGGAGACTGGACCACAGGGCAGTATTCCAACATGATAACGACCCAAACACACCTCCAAGATGACCACTGCCTTGCTAAAGAAGCTGAGGGTAAAGGTGATGGACTGGCCAAGCATGTCTCCAGACCTAAACCCTATTGAGCATCTGTGGGGCATCCTTAGGCGTGTACTCACTTTTGTTGCCAGTGGTTTAGACATTAATGACTGTGTGTTGAGTTGTTTTGAGGGGACAGCAAGTGTACACTGTTATACAAGCTGTACTCTCACTACTTTACATTGTAGCAAAGTGTCATTTCTTCAGTGTTGTCACATGAAAAGGTATAAATAAAAATTTACAAAAATGTGAGGGGTGTACTCACTTTTGTAAAATACTGTATGTACAGGTGCATCTCAAAAAATTATAATATCATCAAATAGTTAATTTATTTCAGCAATTCAATTCTAATATATTATATAGATTCTTTGCATGCAGAGTGATATATTTCAAGCATTTCTTTCTTTTAATTTTGATGATTATGGCTTACAGCTAGTGAAAACCCAACATTATTATCTCAGAAATAATAAAATCAGACCAATAAAAACATTTTTTTTTTTAAATACAGAAATGTTGGCTTACTGAAAAGTCAGTCCATGTACAGTATAGTATGCACTCAATACTCGGTCGGGGCTCCTTTTGCATGAATTACTGCATCAATGCGGCGTGGCAAGTCGATCAGCCTGTGGCACTGCTGAGGCATTATGGATGCCCGGGTTGCTTTGATATCGGCCTTTAGCTTGTCTGCATTGTTGGGTCTGGTGTCTCTCATCTTCCTCTTGACAATACCCCACAGATTCTCCATGGGGTTTAGGTCTGGTGAGTTTGCTGGCCAATCAAGCACAGTGATCCCGTGATCGTTAAACTAGGTATTGGTAATTTTGGAAGTGTGGGCAGGTGCCAAGTCCTGCTGGAAAATTAAATCAGCATCTCCCTAAAGCTGGTCAGCAGAGGGAAGCATGAAGCTCTCTAGAATTTCCTGGTAGAGGGCGGCGCTGACTTTGGACTTGATAAAACAGAGTGGACCAACACCAGCAGATGACATGGCTCCCCAAATCATCACTGACTGTGGAAACTTCACACTGGACCTCATGCAACTTGGATTCCGTGCCTCTCCGCTCTTCCACCCGACTCTGGGACCTTGATTTCCAAATGAAATGCACAATTTACTTTCATCCGAAAAGAGGGCTTTGGACCACTGAGCAAAAGTCCAGTCCTTTTTATCCTTATCCCTGGTAAGACGCTTCCGATGTTGTCTCTGGTTCACGAGTGGCTTGACACAAGGAATGCAATAGTTGTAGCCCATGTCCTAAATACGTCTGTGTATGGTGGCTCTTGAAGCACTGACACCAGCCATAGTCCACTCCTTGTGAATCTCCCCCAAATTCTTGAATGGTCGTTTCTTCACAATCCTCTCAATGCTTGTTCACCTTTTTCTACCACACTTTTTTCTTCCATTCAACTTTCCATTAATATGCTTGTATACAGCACTCTGTGAACAGCCAGCTTCTTTAGCAATGACCTTTTATGACTTACCCTCCTTATGGAGGATGTCAATGATTGTCTTGTGGACAATTGCCAAGTCAGCAGTCTTCCCCAGGATTGTGTAGCCTTTTGTGACTTACCCTCCTTATGGAGGATGTCAATGATTGTCTTGTGGACAATTGCCAAGTCAGCAGTCTTCCCCAGGATTGTGTAGCCTTTTGTGACTTACCCTCCTTGTGGAGGATGTCAATGATTGACTTGTGAACAATTGCCAAGTCAGTAGTCTTCCCCATGATTGTGTAGCCTACTGAACCAGACTGAGAGGCCATTTAAAGGCTCAGAAAACCTTTACAGGGGGTTTGAGTTAATTAGCTGATCAGAAGGTGACACCGTGAGTCCACAATATTGAACTTTTTTACAATATTCAAATTTTCTGAGATACTGAATTTTGGGGATTTGAAATTTGTCATTATGGGGTATTGCTTGTAGAATTTTGAGAAAAATAATTAATTTAATCCATTTTGGAATAAGCATGTAACATAAGAAAATGTGGAAAAAGTGAAGCGCTGTGAATACTTTCCAGATGCACTGTATTACTATATATATATATATATATATATAATGTAGCACCCTCTCAGACAAGCCGTTAGAAAGGTTAGGTACATTTTTAAAGTGATTCTAAAGTCTCAAGTTTTTTTCTTTACCTAAATGGCATGAGGCGTCCCCCCAAAATCCATACCAGACCCTCATCCGAACATGCAACCTGCCAGGCCAGGAAAGAGGGAGATGAGCAAGTGCCCCCCTGAACCATACCAAGCCACATGCCTTCAACATGAAGGTAAATTGGGTATCTGGCGCTCCAGGAGGCAATGTTTGTAATAATGTTATAATGTACATTGGATTAGTCAGTCTTTAGGTAAAAACAAATTTGAACCACGGTAAGGGGGTGATTTAAAAAGAGGCAGCCATCCGCAGAGTGTGTCCAGCAACTCTGCAAAACATATAAAAGAAACAAGGGGGGAGGCGCCTCTCTAAAGCCCCATACACACGGTCGGACTTTTTCATGGATTCTGTCCGATCGGACAAGGTTGTTGAAAAATCAGACCGTGTGTATGCACCATCGGACAGTGTTCGTCGGTTTGACCGACGGACAAAGTCTTATCTCCTGCTGGAAAGATTTGCCGTCAACACGGTCCGATCACACCAAATCCGATCGTGTGTACGGTTGTCCGACCGGACAAAGTGCTACGCATGCTCAGATCACATTACAAGACCAAAGCTATTGGCTACTAGCCTCTACGTAGTCCCGTCGTAGGCAACAATCGTCACCGCGTTCAGAATGATCGGATTTTCCGACAACTTTGTCCGACCGTGTGTACGCAAAACCAACATCGGACAAAGTATGACGGACATGGTCCGACGGACCTGGTCCGCGGATTGTCCGACCGTGTGTATGGGGCTTAAGTGTAGTATTAACCACTTCAGCACCGAGCGATTTTACCCCCTTCCTTACCAGAGCACTTTTTGCGATTCGGCACTGCGTCGCTTTAACTAACAATTGCGCGGTCGTGCGACGTTGCACCCAAACAAAATTGACGTCCTTTTTTTCCCACAAATAGAGCTTTCTTTTGGTGGTATTTGATCACCTCTGCGGTTTTTATTTTTTGCGCTATAAACAAAAGAAGAGCGACAATTTTGAAAAAAAACACAATATTTTTTAACTTTTTGCTATAATAAATATCCCATTTAAAAAAAAAAAAATATGTTTTTACTCAGTTTAGGCCGATACGTATTCTTCTACATATTTTTGGTAAAAAAAATCGCAATAAGATATATAGATCGGTTTGCGCAAAAGTTATAGCGTCTACAAAATAGGGGATAGATTTATTGCATTTTTTTTCTTTTTTTTACTAGTAATGGCGGCGATCTGCGATTTTTTTTTTGTGACAGCGACATTGCGGCGGACACTTCGGACACTTTTGACACATTTTTGGGACCATTCACATTTACACAGCGATCGTTGCTATAAAATTGCAGTGATTACTGTGTAAATGTGACTGGCAGGGAAGGGGTTAACACTAGGGGGCGCTGCAGGGGTTAATATGTTCCCTAAGGTAGTGATTCTAACTGTGGGGGGAGGGGACTCACAAGGGGAGGAGACCGATCGGTGTTCCTCCATACTGGGAACACATGATCGGTCTCCTCTCCACTGACAGGACATGGAGCTGTGTGTTTACGCGCGCCCCCTAGGCGGCCAGGAATGGTAGGACGTCATATGACGCCCACCCAGGATGGGAGATCCACCTTGTGGGCGTCATATGACTATGGCCAGGTAATGAAGCGGTTAAAGCAGTATAATTTATTGCACAATATTAAAAACACTTACAAGATATAAGTGGGAGTCATGCTCATCATAAGTATGTAGTCCTGGCAGTTCTACTGCGTCTCACAGGCTCCTCGCACAATCCGGGTAGCTGGGAAAGGTTCTGGTGTGATGTTGTGCTGAATAGCTTTACATTCAGGAAAAACAGGAAGTAGTCAGCTCCATGCTGTCCAGCTTGAACAGGAAGAGGAAATGATGTCACCAGCAAGGGGCGGGAGGAAGGGGTCAGTACTGTCTCTGTGGAATGAAAGGCTACGCGCTTCTCTGGAGGAGAGCATCATTAAATACGCTCTCCTGGGCATGACGTCCGCAGCCGTAGAACTACAACGGTCAGCAGACCAAAGGCAATGGGATGAAGGAATTTCGGAAAAATAGTAGATTATAAATAGTTGGGCTTACCAAGGTTGACAGCTGATGCAAAACAGAGCACATATTGAGCTAAACAAGGCCAAAAATCAAACTAAGGCTCAGGTATGTTGTACAACATACTAATTTTAAACCAAAATCTATTTTTAACCCAGTGCACAAAAAAGGTCCTTACTAAGGATGAGCCCGGTGTTCGATTCGAACCCATGTTCGAATCGAGCACCGGGTGTTCGCTCGCTCGGCGAGCCCAGAACTATTGGGGCCGCTCGCATCAAATTCGTGTGATGCGAGCGGCCCCGCAATGCATTGCGGCCCGCGCAGTGCAATGCTGGCTGATGATTGGCCAAGCATGCACTGTGACCCCGCATGCTTGGCCAATCACAGCGCCGGCAGCGAGGAGAGCCATAATTGGCTACAGGCAGGATGCCTGTAGCCAATTACGGCCTCGCATATTATGTTTCACTCACAGTGTCAGCGTGTCAGTGTGCTGCTGACTGCTGACAACAATATGTGCTTTATTTCTGGGGATATGTGTGTGCATGCTGTTAGAACAGCATTGCAGTATCACATCTGGGGGGTGTCTATAGGTAGCCTGTGAAGGAGGGCAGGTTTCCTGTGCTTAGAACTTTCCCTGCAAAAAAGTGTCATTTTTGCAGGAAGAAAGCTATTTAAATCACTCGCGGCTAATGAATTGATGGCTCCTGTAACACAGAGAGCTGTCATTCATTAATAAAAAACAAAAAAAAAAAGCGTAGGGGTCCCCCCAAATTCAATAACCAGGCCCTTCAGGTCTGGGATGGATATTAAGGGGGATCCCAGCCAAAAAAAAAAAAAAAAAAAAATGGCGTAGGGTCCCCCTCAAAATCCATACCAGACCCTTGAGGTCTGGTATGGATTTTAAGGGGAACCCTAGCCAAAAAAAATGGCGTGGGGTCCCCCTCAAAATCCATACCAGACCCTTATCCGAGCACGCAACCTGGCAGGTCGCAGGAAAAGAGGGGGGGACGAGAGCGGCCCCCCCTCTCGCCTGAACCGTACCAGGCCACATGCCCTCAACATTGGGAGGATGCTTTGGGGGTCTAAGACCCCTAAAGCACCTTGTCCCCATGTTGATTAGGACAAGGGCCTCTTCCCCACAACCCTGGCCGGTGGTTGTGGGGGTCTGCGGGCGGGGGGCTTATCGGAATCTGGAAGCCCCCTTTAACAAGGGGACCCCCAGATCCCGGCCCCCCCCCTGTGTGAAATGGTAAGGGGGTACAAAAGTACCCCTACCATTTCACCAAAAAAGTGGCAAAAATGGTAAAAATGACAGGAGACAGTCTTTGACAATTCCTTTATTAAAATCTTCTTTCTTCTTTCTTCATCCTTCGGATTCTTCATCTTCTCCTTCCTTCATCTTCTTCCATCTTCTTCTTCCATTTTCTTCTTCCTCCGATCCGCTTCTTCTTGCGCTGGTCTTCTCGTCCTTCTCGTCCGGCATCTTCTTCCGTCGGCGTCGGCGTCGGTGTCTCTGTCTCTTCTTGGGCCGCTCCGCGCAATGGGAGGCTCCCGCTGTGTGAGGCTCCGCTCCGTCTGACAGGTCTTTTATAATGGAGGGCACCTGGTGACCCCGCCCCCTCTGACGCACAGGGACGTCATGGGGAATTCCATGATGGCTTTCCCCATGACGTCAGAGGGGGCGGGGTCACCAGGTGCCCTCCGTTTTAAAAGACCTGTCAGATGGAGCGGAGCCTCACACAGCGGGAGCCTCCCATTGCGCGGAGCGGCCCAAGAAGACACCGACACCGACGCCGACGGAAGAAGATGCCGGACGAGAAGGACGAGAAGACCAGCGCAAGAAGAAGCGGATCGGAGGAAGAAGAAAATGGAAGAAGAAGATGGAAGAAGATGAAGGAAGGAGAAGATGAAGAATCCGAAGGATGAAGAAAGAAGAAAGAAGATTTTAATAAAGGAATTGTCAAAGACTGTCTCCTGTCATTTTTACCATTTTTGCCACTTTTTTGGTGAAATGGTAGGGGTACTTTTGTACCCCCTTACCATTTCACACAGGGGGGGGGGCGGGATCTGGGGGTCCCCTTGTTAAAGGGGGCTTCCAGATTCCGATAAGCCCCCCGCCCGCAGACCCCCACAACCACCGGCCAGGGTTGTGGGGAAGAGGCCCTTGTCCTAATCAACATGGGGACAAGGTGCTTTAGGGGTCTTAGACCCCCAAAGCATCCTCCCAATGTTGAGGGCATGTGGCCTGGTACGGTTCAGGCGAGAGGGGGGGCCGCTCTCGTCCCCCCCTCTTTTCCTGCGGCCTGCCAGGTTGCGTGCTCGGATAAGGGTCTGGTATGGATTTTGAGGGGGACCCCACGCCATTTTTTTTGGCTAGGGTTCCCCTTAAAATCCATACCAGACCTCAAGGGTCTGGTATGGATTTTGAGGGGGACCCTACGCCATTTTTTTTTTTTTTTTTTGGCTGGGATCCCCCTTAATATCCATCCCAGACCTGAAGGGCCTGGTTATTGAATTTGGGGGGACCCCTACGCTTTTTTTTTTTTTTCATTTTTTTTTTTTTTTTATCAATGACTTTTTTTTATGAATGAGTTTCAATGAATCACTGTTCTCTGTGTTACGGGAGCCGTGAATTAACATTAGCCGTGAGTGATTTTAAATAGCTTTTTTACTTTCAAAAATGACACTTTGCGCAGAGACAGTTCTAAACACGGGAAACATGCGCCCCTTTACAGGCATACTATAGACACCCCCCCAGGTACGAAATTTAAAGGAATATTACACTTTTATTGTTTCAATTTAAGCATTATTAAAATCACTGCTCCTGAAAAAACGGCCGTTTTTAAAAAAAATTTTTTGCATTGATACATGTCCCCTGGGGCAGGACCCAGGTCCCCAAACACTTTTTATGACATTAACATGCATATTAGCCTTTAAAATGAGCACTTTTAATTTCGAACGTTCGCATCCATTATAACTAATAGGGTTCTAAAGCTCGCACGGACTTTAGGTCCGTTCGCGGGTTCTGGTGCGAGCCGAACGGGGGGGTGTTCGGCTCATCCCTAGTCCTTACATACAGACCTTTTATCAGGTAATTTATGACGATGGCATCAAAATGTGTCAATCCACCTCAAAACAAGTATCAAACCTATCCAGGGCCGAACAAATAGCTTTAGATACATTAGCCCAATATCATAATGTCATCATAAAAGCTACAGATAAGGGCAGAGGCATCATAGTCCAAAATAGGACAGATTATGTTTGTGAATCTATGAGACTATTGTCAGATAAGGACACATACAGTAGGCTAACTCAGGACCCATTACCCCAATTCACCTGTGAAGCTACTGTATTAGCAAATAAGGCTCTGTCAGATTATCTCAAAACCTGAGTTCTCTTTCCTCATAAAAAGTTTTTTAAGACCCCTATTTTTATAATTTCCCTAAAATCCATAAGGACCCCAATAACCCACCAGGATCACCTATTGTTGCCTCCATGGAGAGCGTCACTAGTGGCTTCTCGATGTATGTTGAATCGGTTCTTGCAGCCTTTGGCTCAGGACCTCCCATCGCACATAGGAGACGGTACACATCTACTGGAGATGCTCTCTTTCTACAGGTGGGAACCCACATATTTGTGGGTGTCCCTACATGTCATGTCCCTTTATACATTGTAGAGGGTCAGCCTGGGGCAGGGTTAAGAAGGGGTTAATCAAAGAAGGTAGGTTCTTCCCCTTCAGACCTGCTTATTATCAGGTGTGCTGAAAATGTCAGAGAGGAGCTGTTTGAGTAGGAGAGAGAGACACAGCAGGACGCTGTGTGGAAATGTCCATTGCTGGATGGTGTACCTGCTGGGTGAGCTTATAAACCACATAAAGACTGTAGCTCTGATTGGAGCCATGAACTGTTACCTATAAGCCTGTGTGCCGCTGAACTGTGCCTGTGTGCACATCCGTGTGATAAGACAAGACTGTCTGGCCTTATGTTTATTTTTTTTGCTATTTTGCTGAATAAAGCCACTTTTATTTTACTGGACTGCCTCTGAGCCAGCTCTTCACCCCTCTGATCCCCTACAACATCTATTCCTCATGAGATAGGCCTCATGGCAGTCAAGCATTTCCTGTCTGTAGACCCACTTATTAACCCTAGGCACGCCCATTTTATACTGGAAGCTATGCAATTATGCTTAAAACTAAATTATTTTGAATTTAAGGACAATTATTACTTACAAACCAAAGGCACAGCTATGGGGGCAAATTTTGCCCCCAGCTATGCTAACCTCACTATGGGGTATTGGGAATTACAATACATTTCACAAAATAATCCCTTCTCAGCCAACATCATTTTTTATGGGTGATTTATCGGTGACTTAGTCATCATATGGCACCATAGACACAGTTCTTATCACATTGCAACAATAACAATCTGGGACTATCTTTCACCCATGTGGTCGATCCTGACAGACTGGCCTTTTTGGACCTGGAACTGTACCACAGTGACTCACGTATAGAGGCCACTAATTATACAAAACCTGCTGCAGGAAATTCATTCATCCATTATCGAAGCTGTCACCATCCCAGGTGGATTAACGATATCCCCCGGAGTCAGTTTCATAGGATTCGCCGCAATTGTACCCAGGATGAGGACTACCAGACCCAAGGCCGACTCCTTACCGATAAATTCTTGGATAAAGGATATCCATCTGTCCTTGTGGAAGATGCCTACCAACAGTATACAATTAAACCTTTGCCTAAGTCCACTACATCAGATGAACCCCAACCTATTTGGTTTACAACACAATTTCATGATTGCCACAGAAAAATGGAAAACATTCTTATTAAACACTGGCCAATTTTATTGGAAGACCCCCTTCTGGGCTCGTCCCTTACGCAGAAACCCAAAGTGTCCTATAGTAGGGCTAAAAACATCAAAAGTCAATTAGCACCCAGCAGAATTCAAGTTCCAGTCTACTCCCCCCCCCCCCCCTCCCTACCCATATCCCACTCATTCCAATGCTGGAAAAAACTATGCCTTCTGTGCAAATTTGTTCATCATGGGCAAAAAACTTTCACCACAAAAGGAAAGACATATAACATCAAAGAATTCCATAATTGCTCCAATGAGTATGTCATATACTGCCTGACATGTCCTTGTGGTCTCCTGTATGTAGGAAGGACCATCCATCCCTTATGCCAATGATTTGGTAAACATAGACGATTCATTGAGCAAGGAAATGCGACAAACATAGTGTCCCCAGACACTTTCTGAAGGATCACAAAAAAACAAGTCTGGGTGATTGAGGCCATCTCCAGAGACCTTCCTGCTACAGAGCGTTTAAAATGGCTGTGCCAGCAGGAGACCTTCTGGATCTACTCTTTAAGTACTCTCCCACCAGGGGGGCTTAACAAAGAGATATAGATACATACTCTGTTATTATACATCTTCTTTAATGCTATTTCATTTTTTACAGTAGAATTGTACGGTCATCATCTTCAAATGTGGATATCGTTGGGTCCCTAGTCTGCGGTTGGGGGTGGTGGGATTGTAAGTAACCATCTCACACATACATACATTGGTGTGTATCTGCATTTGTGTAGTCATACAGTATACAATAATACATATCTCTCACAAGTATACATTGGTACGTATCTGCATATGTGTGGTCATGCATGTATATATATACACATGTGTGTGTGTGTGTGTGTATGTATGTATATATTTTTAATATATTCCTTCCCTTTATATATGATTAAAACATTTTTAATTGATTTTTTAATATTGATATTCAGATTGTGCACCCTTGGGCTGGGTTTCCACTGTTGCGACCTGAAAGGCACGCGATTTTGCAGCAATTTTTTGCCACGATTTCAATGTGACGGGGGCATTGCCTGTGTATTCTTGGGGTCTATGGACCTCGAGTTGCATCAAAGTGGGACCAGAGTAGTGCAGGGACTGCTATGAAGTGGCTGCAACTTGAAGTCGCACAGATGTGAACGGTGCTCATTGGAAGTCATGGGAAACGACTTGTCATGCAAATTTGCAGTCGCAAGCTGCATGATAGGTCGCACTAGTGGAAGCTGAGCCTTATTTTAGCTTTTTTAGCTCAATATGTGCTCTGTTTTGCATCAGCTGTCAACCTTTGTAAACCCAACTATTTATAATCTACAATTTTTCAGAAATTCCTTCATCCCATTGCCTTTGGTCTGCTGACCGTTTTAGTTCTACGGCTGCGGACGTCATGCCCACTACTTCCTGGTTTTCCTGAATGTACAGCTTATACAGCACAACATGACATCAGAACCTTTCCCAGCTACCCGGATCATGCAAGGAGCCTGTGGGACGCAGTAGAACTGGCAGGACTACATACTTATGACGAGCATGACGAGCACTATCTTGTAAGTGTTTTTAATCTTGTGCAATAAATGATACTGTTTTAATACTACACTTAGAGAGGCAATGCCCCCCCCCCCCCCGATGGGCGTCCGCAGGCAGTGGCAAGGGGGAGAGAGTGACCCCCCCTGGAATCGACAAGGGTCCGCCGCGGCCGCATCTGTAGCTGTGCTGGCTCTCTGTGTTTGTGCGAGTCGGCTCCACAGCTGCTGCAGATCTGCGTCATTGAGCTTACAGGGCTCTTTACTGCCACCTCTGGCTGCTTCCTCTATATGTGCCCCTCGTGTTTGCCTTGCTGCCTGTTGTATTTTCACAGGAACATGTGGAAACAGGACTTGGGAGTAAGAAGACCACCTTACAAGTGGGGGCTGTGAGTGCAAGTGAAGGGAGGAGGTTGTGTACAGGGGGGGGGGGGGGGGGGGCAGAGCTGTGTGTGTGGGAGGCCTGACATACTGGTATATACAGATGAGGGGGGCATCTGAGTGAATACAGGTATGATCAGTAAAGGGAGGTGCCAGATTTAGGAAAGATCATATCATCTGTCCTGTCCTGTATACAGCTATATACACCCATATTCCTTCCTGTATTCCTCCATCATCACTGGCTGCAGATATACATAACCTGTCCTGTGTATATATATAGCTGTATACAGGACAGATGATGTTTATCTGCAGCTGTATATACCCACCTTCTTTCCAGTATATAGAGACTTCCTCCATCATCACTGACTGCAGATATATAGTACATCATCTGTCCTGTATACAGCTATATACACACACCTTCCTTCCTGTGTATACTTATACCATCCACCCTCTCTATATACAAATACTGTACAGCCTCCGTACTGTACAGGCCACATCTGATGGGCACAATGAGGCTGCTATTGATGGGGACAGTAAGGCTGCATATAACGGCACATGCCTGTGCTTTTTGTGATAATAACTAAGCCACTTACCCTTCATGACGTTGTCGAAAAAGGGCGGAGCATGGGTTTTCTTAAAATGATGCCCCCCCCGAAAAAAGTTCTGCGGACGCCCATGCCCCCCCCCCCTTGTTTCTTTTACATGCCTTCAACATGGACTCTCCCCCCAAAGCACCTTGTCACCATGTTGATGGGGACAAGGGCCTCTTCCCCACAACACTGGCCGGTGGTTGTGAGGGTCTGGAGTCTGACAGTCCCCTTTAACCAGGGGCCCCCCCAGATCCCGCACCCCCATGTGAATGAGTAGGGGTACATTCACCAAAATAAGTGTCAAAAATAAATAAAAACATAGACAGTTTTTGACAATTCCTTTATTAAAAAAAATAAAAACAATGTCCCAAGAAGTAATTTCAGCGTCAATCATGAAAAAGAAAAGGTTTGCATCCAATGAAGGCTCCCGCCATCTGACAAAACGCTGCATTTTGCATGAAAAAAAGTCCCCGACCCTTTCCAAAAACGCAGAGGCACAAAAATGCATTGATGTGAACAAGTTCCATAGGAACCCATGTTAAAAAATTTCCCTGCATTTCTGCAAAATGCATCAAAAAACGCGCTAGTGTGAATGGAGCCTGGGTCTGGTATGGATTGTGGGGGGGGGGGGGGGGGGCGTGCCTTTTTAAAAAACCCGAATAGCCTGGTATGGATTGAGGGGGGGGGGGGAGATACCCCCACGCTTTTTCTTCTCTCAATTCGTGTTCAAAACTGATGACGTGCGATTCAGAAGTGTTCCCATAGAAGGCAACGAGTCTGGAATTTGCATCGAAACCACACCACAGTGCTCAGAAAACGCACAGGACACTTTTTAACATTGGAACATTTTTAATTAGTTTTCTATTATTTAAATTACTTAATATATATCTATTTAATTTTTTTTTGATTATTTATTTATTTTTATATTTATTTTATAAAATAATTTTTTTTAGTTACATTTTTTATCATTTTAATTATTTTTTTCAGACTACAGCATGCAATATGTTTCAAAACACAGCAATAGTATATACTGTATATTTCCTTTACAAATATTATACGCATAGTTAATACATCACAAAGGATTCCCTCCAGTATCCTGGATCGGGTTTTCAGCTCCTTTTATCTGATAGAAACCTAATAAGGGATAAGTCACAGTTGTGATGATTCATTAGATCTGATTCACTTAAAGCAAACCTTACGCTAAAATTCAAGGTCCGTTCATGTGCATGTCCTGATCCCCTGCTGTCAAAATGCTGCATTAGGGCTCCTTTACGCCAGCTGCCATGGTTAATATGTAGGGAGCAGTGCCGATGTGTCATACATGATGGATTGCACTAATTTGTTTTTTTATTTATTTTTTTTTTTCATCCTTCTGAAATGACCCAAAGTGAAATTTCATGTATCTTTATTCGATGCAGCAGGTTGCGATGTGGTGTACTGCTGTGGTTCTCAACCTCAGTCTTCAAGCACCCCCAACAGGCTGTAGGGTTGCCACTTCATCCCTTCAACCTCTCAAAGACCGAAAGATTTCCCCCCTTAACCACTTCAGCCCCGGACCAATTGGCAGCCAAAGGACCAGGCCCCTTTTTGCGATTCGGCACTGCGTCGCTTTAACTGACAATTGCGCGGTCGTGCGACGTGGCTCCAAAACAAAATTGGCGTCCTTTTTTTCCCACAAATAGAGCTTTCTTTTGGTGGTATTTGATCACCTCTGCGGTTTTTATTTTTTGCGCTATAAACAAAAATAGAGCGACAATTTTGAAAACAATACAATATTTTTTGCTTTTTGCTATAATAAATATCCCCAAAAAATATATAAAACAACATTTTTTTTTTCCTCAGTTTAGGCCGATACGTATTCTTCTACATATTTTTGTTAAAAAAAATTGCAATTAGCGATTATTGATTGGTTTGCGCAAAAGTTATCGCTTTTACAAAATAGGGGATAGTTTTATAGCATTTTTATTAATATTTTTTTTTTTTTACTAGTAATGGCGGCGATCAGCGATTTTTATTGTGACTGCGACATTATGGCGGACACATCGGACATTTTTGACACATTTTTGGGACCATTGTCATTTATACAGCAATCAATGCTATTTAAATGCATTGATTCCTGTATAAATGACAGTTGTAGTGAAAGAGTTAACCACTAGGGGGAGGGGAGGGGTTATGGGCTGTGACGTGTGTGTGTTTTTTTTTACATTAGGGGGCGGGGCTGACGTCTGACATCATTGATCGGCTTTCCCGATGACCGGGAACAGCCAATCAATGACAGGCAGAGTAGGAAGCGCGGGGAGAGGTTTGTTTACACATACCTCTCCCCGTTCTTCAGCTCTGTGACCCGATCGCGGGACACCAGCGGCGATCGGGTCCGCTGGTCCCGCGGCCGGGGTCACGGAGCTCCCGACCGGGTCGCGAGCGCGACCCACGGCTAGGCACTTAAAGGGCCACGTACCTGTACGTGCTTTTGCCTAGCCGTGCCATTCTGCCGACGTATATGTGCAGGAGGCGGTCGGGAAGCGGTTAATGACCGGGCCATTTTTTGCGATACGGCACTGCGTTGATTTAACTGGTCATGTGACGCTGTAGCCAAACAAAATTGATGTCCTTTTTTTCCCAAAAATCGAACTTTCTTTTGGTGGTATTTGTTGACCTCTGCGGTTTTAATTTTTTGCGCTATAAACAAAAAAAGACCGACAATTTTGAAAAAAAAAAAAATTATATCTTTTACTTTTTGCTATAATAAATATCCCCCAAAAAATAAAAAAAATAACATTTCTACATCAGTTTAGGCCAATAGGTTTTCTTCTACAAATTTTTGGTTAAAAAAAAAAAAAAAAAAAAAATCGCAATAAGCGTATACAGTATTGATTGGTTTGCACAAAAAGCAAAAATTGAAATAACACTCCTAATGCCGCGTATACACAATCGTAATTTCAGCCAGCAAAAGACAGATGAGAGCTTTTCATCAGAAAATGCGACCGTGTGTAGGCCCCATCGGAATTTTGCTGCCCGAATTCCCGCCAGCAAAAATTTGAGAGCATGTTCTCAATTTTTCCGATTCCGACCGTGTGTATGCAATTCCGACACGCAAAATTCCGACGCATGCTCGGAAACAATTCGACACATGCTCAGAAGCTTTAAACTTCCCTTTTATAGTGCTGTCGAACGTGTTGTATGTCACTGTCTTATTGACCGACCGTTATGTGACCGTGTGTAGGCAAGACAGTTTGAGCGGAATTCCGGCGGGAAAACCATCAGAGCTTTTTCCGACGAGAGTTCCGATCGTGTGTACGCGGGAAAGAAGCCACATCTGTATAAACTTGATTGGAAGAGAGAAAGGGTAAAGGGCCACAGGGCCCTAATTCATACTTGAGGATGGACAATGATATAGTACAAAAATATATTTTATTAACAATAAGTCATATCAAACAGGTCAAGTAAAAAACAATTAAAAACATACGATAGGCATATGATAGTAATGAGTATCTAGTGTAAACAAGAGAGTTGGCACCAAATAAATGGCAGTGAGCCCCTGTGCGTCAACGCGTTTCGCTGTTTTGCTTCTGGCATATGGTGTCAACTCTCTTGTTTACACTAGATACTCATTACTATCATATGCCTATCCTTGTTTTTAATTCTTTTTTATTTGACCTGTTTGATATGACTTATTGTTAATATTGTTGTTAATATTATAATGTTAATATAATATATTGTTTCTCAAGATTGAATTGTGATTACCTTCCATAAATTTCGTTTTTTTGTATATGAATAAAATTTGGCACTTTGGTGCATTTTATACTATATCTACGTCTATTACTTTTTTCTCTGCCCTTTAAAATCCAAGGGGGCGTCCCTCTCATGCACTTTGTTGCTGTTTTCCTCTATAAATTTGTTAGAGAACCTTAGTGAACAAACAGCATCATGGAGGCCAAGGAACACAACAGGGATAGGGTCACTAAAGTTGTGGAGAAGTTTAAAGCAGGGTTAGGTTATAAAAAAAACATCCCAAGCTTTGAACATTTCACCGAGCTCTGTTCAATCCTTAATCCCAAAATGGAAAGGGTATGACACAACTGCAAACCTACCAAGACATCGCAATAAGCTTATATTGATTGGTTTGCGCAAAAGTTTTAGCGTCTACAAAATAGGGGATAGTTTATGACATTTTTATTATTAATATTTTTTTATTAGCAATGGTGGCGATCTGCGATTTTTATCGGGACTGCGATATTGCGGCGGACAAATTGGACACTTTTGACACGTTTTTGGGACATTTATACAGCGATCAGTGCTATAAAAATGCACTGATTACTGTATAAATGTCACTGGCAGGGAAGGGGTTAACACTAGGGGGCCATCAAGGGGTTAACTGTGTTCCCTAGGTGTGTTCTAACTGTGGGGGGGGGATTGGAATGACTAGGGAGGAGACCGATCGGTGTTCCTACTTAGTAGGAGCACACCATCTGTCTTCTCTCCCGTGAGAGAACCACGATTTGTGTGTTTACACACACAGATCCTGATTCTCGCTCTGTCACGAGCGATCGGATCAGGGGACATGCTGCGCGCATGCGCGCCTCCTACTGCGTCTTAAAGGGCCGACATACAGCTACGACCGCTCGCCCAGGGGAGCTACCCTGCGGCAGTATAACTGTGGCAGCTGGTCGGGAACCGGTTAAAATGCAATCACTGTAAGGAGCCAAATCTAACCTGGCATTAGCCTCCTACAATCACATGTACAGAAAGGCTGGAGTGGGATAAAAAGAAGCAGCACAAGAAGCCAATCAGTTCATGTGCTGATCAAGCACATGAA
This sequence comes from Lithobates sylvaticus, assembly GCA_028564925.1. Classification (NCBI taxonomy): domain Eukaryota; kingdom Metazoa; phylum Chordata; class Amphibia; order Anura; family Ranidae; genus Lithobates; species Lithobates sylvaticus. Next base: position 64,373 of record JAQSEC010002021.1, on the reverse strand, counting down.
GCGCATGCTCAGCACAGTGCTGCTTCTCATTTCACTGTCCAGTCACAGGCTGGAGGGCAGGTCCTTGATAGCCAGAGCTCAGAGGAAGTCAATTGAATAAGCCTGGCCATTAGACTGAGGACATCTAGTGGTGAAAAAGAAGTACTTATGAGAGGCAGCTTTGGGTTGAAGCTGATTATTGAGGTGATTTTATTGGGTGATTTTTTATTTATTATTTGTGTCTGGAGTTCTGCTTTCAAGTTTATTGTTTATTGTACAGACACACTTCAGAGCTGAAACTACTTGATGCATGAGAATGGTGAACGTTCGTGAAGTGCAATGCTATAAATGGGCTCGGTATACAGAAAATAAATGTATAAATTAGTGTTTTATGTCACCCATGGGTCAGATTTCCCTGCAGTTACCTGTTATTCCAGCTACATTTTGTAATATAATACAATGCATTCTAAGAAAAACTCACTTAGTCCCGTGATTTAGTGTTATATATAGAACGTTAGAGAGATTTTTGTTAACCACTTCAGCCCCGGACCAATTGGCAGCCAAAGGACCAGGCCCCTTTTTGTGATTCAGCACTGCATCGCTTTAACTGACAATTGCGCGGTCGCGCGACGTTGCTCCCAAACAAAATTGGTGTCCTTTTTTCCCCACAAATAGAACTTTCTTTTGGTGGTATTTGATCACCTCTGCGGTTTTTATTTTTTGCGCTATAAACAATAATAGAGCGACAATTTTGAAAAAAAATTCTATATTTTTTTACTTTTTGTTATAATAAATATCCCATTTTTTTAAAAAAAAACTATTTTTTTTTTCCTCAGTTTAGGCCGATACGTATTCTTCTACATATTTTTGGTAAAAAAAATCGCAATAGGCGTATATTGATCGGTTTGCGCAAAAGTTATAGCGTCTACAAAATAGGGGATAGATTTATTGAATTTATTTATTTTTTTTTTTACTAGTAATGGCGGCGATCTGCGATTTTTTTTTTCGTGACTGCGACATTGCGGCGGACACTTCGGACACTTTTGACACATTTTTGGAACCATTCACATTTACACAGCGATCGTTGCTATAAAATTGCAATGATTACTGTGTAAATGTGACTGGCAGGGAAGGGGTTAACTCTAGGGGGCGCTGCAGGGGTTAATATGTTCCCTAATAGAAGTGATTCTAACTGTGGGGGGAGGGGACTCAAGGGGAGGAGACCGATCAGTGTTCCTCCGTACTGGGATCACATGATCGGTCTCCTCTGCACTGACAGGACGTGGAGCTGTGTGTTTACACACACAGCTCCACGGTCCCGCACGGTCCCGTTGTTTTAACGGGCAATCGCGGGTGCCCAGCGGACATCGCGGCCGCCGGGCACTCGCACCGTGTCCCGAGCGATGCCGCGGGCGCGCGCGCCCCCCAGGCGGCCGGGAATGCGAGGACGTCATATGACGCCCACCCAGGATGGTAGATCCACCTTGTGGGCGTCATATGACTATAGCGCGGTAATGAAGTGGTTAAATGCACTGATTCCTGTGTAAATGACACTGGCAGTGAAGGAGTTAACCACTAGGGGGGGTTAAGTGTGACGTGTGTGTTTTTTTACTGTAGGGGGCGTGGCTTGGCGTTCAACATCACTGATCGTCTTTCCCGATGACAGGGAACAGACGATTAGTGTCAGTCTCACTAGAAAGCACAGGGAGAGGTTTGTTTACACATACCTCTCCCCGTTCTTCAGCTCTGTAAACCGATCGCGGGACACCATCGGCGATCGGGTCCGCGGGTCCCGCGGCCACGGTCAGGGAGCTCAGGACCGAGTCGCGAGCGCGCCGCTGGTGGCACGCACGCGACCCATGGCTGGGCACTTAAAGAGCAACGTACCTGTACGTTGATGTGCCCAGCCGTGCCATTCTGCCGGCGTAAATGTGCAAGAGGCGGTCCTTAAGCGGTTAAGGGGGATTCAGCCACTTCAGCCCCGGAAGATTTTACCCCTTTCCTGATCAGAGCACTTTTTGCGATTTGGCTTTGCCTCACTTTAACTGACAATTGTGTGGTCGTGTGATGTTGCACCCAAACAAAATTGACGTATTTTTTTCCCCCCAAATAGAGCTTTCTTTTGGTGGTATTTGATCGCCTCTGCGGTTTTTATTTTTTGCGCTATAACCCAAAAAAGAGCGACAATTTTTAAAAAAAATTATTATTTTGTACTTTTTGCTAAAATAAATATCCCCATTATTTTTAACCACTTCCCGCCGACGCACGCCAATGTACGTCGGCAGAATGGCACGGACAAGCAAATGGGCTTACAGGTATGTCCCTTTAAATTTGCCACTGTGCCATCGTGTGCGCGCCGCCGGCTGGGACCTCCGTGAGTCCGCGGACTCGACCGCCGGTGGGATACCTGCGATCGTCTTGCGGGGAGGAAGAACGGGGAGATACTAATGTAAACAAGCATCTCCCCGTTCTGCCTAGTGACAGTGTCACTGATCTCTGCTCCCTGTGATCGGAGCAGAGATCAGTGACGTGTCATACACAGCCACTCCCCCCCACAGTTAGAAACACTCCCCAGGGCTCACTTAACTCCTACACTGCCACCTAGTGGTTAACCTCTTCACTGCCAGTGTCATTTACGCAGGAATCAGTGCATTTGTATAGCACTGATTGCTGTATAAATGACAATGGTCCCAAAAATGTGTCAAAAGTGTCTGATTTGTCCGCCATAATATCGCAGTCACGATAAAAATCGCTGATCACCGCCATTACTAGTAAAAAAAAAAATTAGTAATAAAAATGCCATAAAACTATGCCCTATTTTTTAAACGCTATAACTTTTGCGCAAACCAATCAATAAACGCTTATTGCAGTTTTTTTTTACCAAAAATATGTAGAAGAATACGTATCGGCCTAAACTGAGGAAAAAAAATATTTTTTATACATTTTTGGGGGATATATATTATAGCAAAATGTAAAAAATAATGTGTTTTTTTCAAAATTGACGCTATTTTTTGGTTTATAGCGCAAAAAATAAAAACTGTAGAGGTGATCAAATACCACCAAAAGAAAGCTCTATTTGTGGGACAAAAAAGCACGTCAATTTTGTTTGGGAGCTATGCTGCACGACCGCGCAATTGTCAGTTAAATCGATGCAGTGCCGAATCGCAAAAAGTGCTCTGGTCTTTGCCCAGCAAAATGGTCCAGGGCTTAAGTGGTTAAAAAAAGCAAATTTTTTCTCAGTTTAGGCCGATATGTATTCTTCTACATATTTTTGGTAAAAAAAAAAAGATCGCAATAAGCGTATATTGATTTGTTTGCGCAAAAGTTATAACGTCTACAAAATAGGGGATAGATTTATAGCATTTTTATTATTATTATTTTTTTTTTACTAGTAATGGCGGCGATCAGCGATTTTTATCGTGACTGTGACATTATGGCGGACACATCGGACAATTTTGACACATTTTTGGGACCACTGGCATTAATACAGCGATCAATGCTATAAAAATGAACTGATTACTGTAAAAATGTCACTGGCAGGGAAGGGGTTAACACTAGGGGGCGATAAAGGGGTTAACTGCGTTCCCTGGGAGGTGATTCTAACTGAAGGGGAAGGAAACCGACTAGAGAAAGTGACGGATCGTGGTTCCTAGCTAATAGGAACACATGATCTGTCACTCCTGACAGAACAGGGAAGTGTGTGTTTACACACACTTGTCCCTGTTTTGTGTATCCTGGTCACAATCGCTCGTGGCCTGGCGGTCATCGCGACCATCGGCCCCCTGCTGTGCAGAGGGCGCGCGTGTGCGCCTGCTATCCCGACCCCACGAGCCGACGTGTAGCTACGACGGCTCGCGCAGGGGAGCCAACTTGCCGCCGTATAACTGTGACGGTTGGTCAGGAGCGGTTAGGTAGAGAAAAAAGAGAAAAAAAAAAGAGAGAGTTAAAGCTGAACTCCAGGATAAGCAAATATTATCTAAAATCCATTCACCATGTGAATTATTCTTGAATCTTGGTGTGCTTTGTGTATTTCTTCCAGATCTGTGCAGTAATCCAGTGTCACACTTTCCTTCCTGTAATAAAGACCGCTCACTGCTGCTCTCTCCCCTTGTGCAGGATGACTGGTCTTGTCTCCGCCCCCTCCTGTAATTTTCTGCTGGCAGCCTGTAGTGGGCGGAGCTGCTGGGCTCCTCCCAAAACTTTGCTCTCAAACAAAACTGGCAGGGGTTATATCACCCTGAAATCTCTCTTCACTGCAATGGCATCCATTCTGTCACAGCCTCATTCATCTGTATGGGGCACGGCGGCAGGTGGTATCGCAAAGCACAGCTGCCCAGCCGTGGTAATGTGTATAGGGCTGCCTAGTAGCTATTGCCTGGTTTTGGTAGCTGAGGAGAATTCAAATAAAACTGTTTTTGAGTGCCATGTGAAAGAAGCCTAAAAGATCCCCAGTGCAGAAACTTTGTCCGATGGTGCCAGTAATTAACCATAGACTTACTGTAATAACAAGGCTGCCCTTTCTTTTCCCTCCCCCTGCCCTGAATTTGGGCACCGACTGAGACCCTCTGGACCCTCTCTACCTGAGTTGCTGACTTTGCTTTGTCGTTCCATCTTGTGCCATTCATGCTCTGAACTGCGCCCTGAGAGATTGTTGTTGGCTTTTTAAACCCCGCTTTGTTGGATCTCATTTAATACTGTAACTTTGTACGTTTTTGATAGGACTCTCATTATACACGGTATTATGAATTGATTACATATTATTGCTTAATTTTTAAAAAAAAATTTTATGCATTTTTCTTATGCATTTTTATGCAATTATTGCTTAATTTTTTTATGCATTTCAGCAACTATTCTCTATTGTACCCCACAAACCCCTGAGGAAGCCTATACTAATGCTACATACACACGACCGGACTTTTCAGCAGACTAGGTCCGACGGAATTAGTCCGTCGGACAATCCGATCGTGTGTGGGCTAATCCGATAGTTTTTCGTTAAGAAAACCAGATGGACCTAGAAATAGAACATGTTTCAAATCTGTCCGACGGACTCAATTCCTATTCGGGAAAACCGTTTGCCTGTATACTGGTCCGACGGACCAAATACGACGCAAGGGAAGCTATTGGCTGCTGGCTATTGAACTTCCTTTTTTAGACCTGTATTATGTCATCACATTCAAAATGAATGGACTTTCGAACTGACTTATGCCCCATACACACGGTCGGATTTTCCGATGGAATCTGTCCTATCGGACAATGTTGTCGGAAATTCCGACCGTGTGTAGGCACCATCGGACAGTTTCCATCGGATTGTCCGACGGACAAAGTTCTATCTCCTGCTGGATAAATTTTCCGACAACAAAGTCCGATCACACCAATTCCGATCGTGTGTATCGAATTCCGACGGACAAAGTGCCACGCATGCTCAGATCACATTACAAGACCCAAGCTATTGGCTACTAGCCTCTACGTAGTCCCGTCGTAGGCAACAAACGTCACCACGTTCAGAATGATCGGATTTTCCGACAACTTTGTCCGACCGTGTGTATGCAACACCAGTGTCGGACTAAATCCGTCGGACCAAATCCGATGGATTTGGTGGTCGGATTTTCCGACCGTGTGTATGGGGCTTTAGTCCGTTCGTGTGTGGCCAAGTCCGTTCGTTCAGAAAGTCCGTCGGAACTCCGCTGAAAGTCCGTCGGGAAGACCATCGGACCTAGTCTGCAGGAAAGTCCGGTCGTGTGTACGTGGCATAAGAACACATTGGGACAAGGCACCCCATCCCCTTTTCCTCTTGCGGAATGCATGATACCCAATGATGTGATGTAAGGCATACAGTATCTCACAAAAGTGAGTACACCCCCTCACATTTTTGTAAATATTTTATTCTATCTTTTCATGTGACAACACTGAAGAAATTACACTTTGCTATAATGTAAAGTAGTGAGTGTACAGCTTGTATAACAGTGTAAATTTGCTGTCCCCTCAAAATAACTCAACACACAGCCATTAATGTCTAAACCGCTGGCAACCAAAGACGTTTATTGAGCAACGTGCATTAAACAAAAGGATACTACATTTGACATAGGTTACAACTGGGTATTCTGCTTATCTATACAGTTCATTCAAGATATCTCAGAGGATCAAGTACATGTAATAATTAGTCCACCCGGGGGAGTGATTTTTCAACACTTTCCCACATATGTATGTGGAGTACAGCAGATGACAGGTATTATACACAGCAGCATATGGGCCTTGGGACTGCAGGGTAACAGCAGGCCTTTAGTTTGCAATGGATATTATGTCTCAGCTGATAGTTGGGTCTGGTCTGTGCATGTGGACGCATCCTCCATCCACCTGTCCTATATTTTGTTAAACTTGGCTGGGCACCCTCTATGTACATACAGCACCTTTTTATAGGGGAGTGTGGAGTTCACCGCTCCCATCCACTGCTGAATAGTTGGAGGGGTTGTTTTAATCCAGGTGCAGGCGATTTGCATTCTGGCTAGAAATAACGTTTCTTGTAGAAATATGTGGAGATATTGCTCCTCTTCAGGGAGAGAGAGGATGCCGAGTAGGCATTGGCGGGGGCATAAGGATAGGGGAGAGCCCATGCGATCGTGGAGCAATCTAACTACCTGGGACCAGTAAAAAAAAATTTGGTCAATGAACAGGTATGGGACTTTAAGGGCGCAGTAGACAAGAATTAGATATAAAATAATTTATTGAAAAAATCATCACGATATAACATAATATACATTTTTTTGACATCATATGTCTATGAAAACATTTAAAAACAATACATCACTGAATAGAGATGAAGTTTTAATTTTTTCTCAACATGTTTCACCCAAATCTGGGCTTCCTCAGATTTGGGTGAAACATGTTGAGAAAAAATTAAAACTTCATCTCTATTCAGTGATGTATTGTTTTTAAATGTTTTCATAGACATATGTCAAAAAATGTTATATTATGTTATATCGTGATGATTTTTTCAATAAATTATTTTATATCTAATTCTTGTCTACTGCGCCCTTAAAGTCCCATACCTGTTCATTGAACAAAACATTTTTGACTTTACTTAAGGGATGAGGCGCTATATTTTAGTTTTCAGCAACTCAGCTCATCATCTAAAAATTTACCTGGGACCAGTAGTTCTGGAGTTTCTTGCAGGACCATAGCAAATGGTAGAATGTACCCTGGGGTCTCCACATTTGGGGCATGCCGAGCTGTAATTGGGTTTAAACTTAGACGGGTTGGGGTGAGGTAGGATCTATGTAGGATATATAAGTGCGTGAGTCTATCTGAAAGTTTGGGGGACACTGTCTTAGAGGTGGTCAATGCATCTTCCCATTCCTCGTCTTCCACTGTTCCCAGGTCCACCTCTCATTTGGTCTTCAGCCGGTACGCCTGCGAGGTGAATCACACTCACAAGGGGCAGCGTCTCAAGGTGTGGGACAGAGTCTCCAAATTGGGAGTTAAAAGCGTGTATAGCGAATAGCGAAAGAGCATTTGGTTGGGTAGTTGAAAGTCATCTTTGATGGCCTGGAATGACCTAATTACCCTGTTGCTCAGGACATGTGAGAGGAAAAGGATACCCTTGGCTATCCAAAGATTTTGGTTAGTGACAGTATGTAATTCAGGGAGTTGGGAGTTATCCCATAGAGGCGTGTGTGTGTGTGTAGTATGGGGGCTTTAGTCGTGTTATTGGCGTGTTGCCAGATTTTACAATGGTGGGATAGCATGTTGTTTCTGGTGTCTGAGGACCCATGGGTGCCACGTAGGAGGACCTAGAGTGGGTGGGCAATCAGGCCCGGACAGGGGAAGAAGACAAGAGCTAGGTAGCAGTCCTTGTCTAGTTGGTTAAAGTAGTAGAAATTAGATAGTTGGGAGGCTACATAGTATAGAACTAGATCGGGGAGAGACCGGTGCCTCCCAGATGTGTTGAGCACTTCATAGTTCGCCAGGAGAGTTTGTGTCGGGAGGAGCCCCATACAAATGTGTTGAGGATGGCTTCAATAGACTTGAAAAAGACTTGTGTTTTGGTTTTGAGGAGGGCAAATAGTGGTTCCAAGTTCAATCCTATATAGTCTGCAAGGTCTCTCGAGCACTGTTCTCCAAGATATTTGATTTGGTTGGCTCTAACAAGAGGGAGCGCTGTTTGGGCCTCGGATGGGGCATCTAGGTCCAGAGGGAGAATCTGGGACTTGGACCAGTTAATTTGTAGGCCGGAGTATTCTTGCATGTAATGTGACTTTAACTGCTTCACTGTCTTTGCACTGCACAAAAAACGCAGAGGTGTGACCTGAAGGAACAGGAAGACTGCTCATAATGGTATAAATGCACTCAGTCTACAAAGAAAATGATTGGGGCGTTACTGAAGAAGACTTATGCCCCGTACACACGGTCGGAAATTCCGACCACAAAATCTGTTGGATTTTTTCCGACGGATTTTGTCCGACACTGGTGTTGCATACACACGGTCGGACAAAGTTGTTGGAAAAAATCCGATCATCCTGAACGTGGTGACGTTCGTTGCGTACGACGGGACTACGTAAAGGCTAGTAGCCAATAGCTTTGGTCTTATAATGTGATCTGAGCATGCGTGGCACTTTGTCCGTCGGAATTCGCTACACACGATCGGAAAAAGTTCGATAGGACTTTGTTGTCGAAAAATTTGAGAGCAGGATCTCAAACTTTTTCTGTCGGAAATTCCGACGGAAAAAGTCCGATGGAGCCCACACACGGTCGAAATTTCCGACAACATGGTCCGATAGGTAAATCCGACTGTGCATTACAATCTCCATGGAAAAAGTGTCAGGCCTGATCAGGAAAGCTTAGAGTCTTAAGGGAAAAGGTTCGGGGCCTCTGCTCATAAAGGCATACAGGCTACAAAAAAAGATTTTGGAGCAGTGCTCATGAAAGCTTACGTTCTAAATGGGAAAGGTTTGGGAGCCATGCTCATGAAAGCTTACAATCCAAAAGGAAAAAGAGATGTCCCGCTCAAGTCCACATGTAAAAAGATTTAGAGCCTTACAATCTAAAAGGAAAAGATTTGGGGGAGGGGGAGGGGCATGGGTGTCCGCAGAACTTTTTTCAAGGGGGGGCATCATATTAGGGTCACCCATGTGCCGCCCCTATTCGACAATGTCATTATCACATTGTCAAGGTCATAGATAGCAGGCGTAGTACAGTACTTAGGATAAGTAATGGATAATGGCCGACAGGCTCTCTTGTCAGGCCCAGTGAAACTACAGCAGTGATCCCTCCAGCTGGACGATCGCTCACTCTGGATTACCCGGGGGCAATTCTGGTCAGTAGCGTAGCATGTCTGTACCCTGGCAGTGGCTCAGTCTTTCTCTCTCTGGTGGTGCTGGGCAGCCTGGCTCTCTGGCGATGGGTAGCGTGGCTCTCTCTCTGGCGCTCGGTAGCGTGTCTCTCTCTGGCGGCGCCGGATAGCATGGCTCTCTCACTGGTGGCGCTGGGTAGCGTGGCTCTCTCTCTGGTGGCGCTGGGTAGCGTGGCTCTCTCTCTGGTGGCGCTGGGAAGCATGGCTCTTTCTCTGGCGCTGGGTAGCGTGGCTCTCTCTGGTGGTGCTGGGCAGCGTAGCTCTCTCTGGTGGCACTGGGAAGCCTGTCTCTCTCTGGTGCTGGGTAGCGTGGCTCTCTCTCTGGCGTTGGGTAGTGTGGCTCTCTCTCTGGTGGTGCTAGGTAGCACTCACACCCTCATCTTTTCTCTCAATCTCTCTCTTGATCGAGCTGTAGCCTCCTTCCTGTGGAAAATAGGGCCGTCAATCTTCGGGACTTCATGTCCCATGATGCTCTCCTCTCCTAGTCACCTTTGATTGGCCCTCAGTTATGGCCAATGGGGAAGGAACGGAGCGGGCAGGAAGCTGGGCGGGGAATCTGGTGAGAGCCGCCGTCTCTTCTCCTTGACTTGACAGGAGAAAGGGGGGGCGGGCGGGGGAAACCTCTGACAGACCGCAGCTCGCCTTTCTCCTGAAACAGCGCCGCCGAGTTCTCTGCTGGACTGAGCAGGGAAAAGAGCCTGCAGTCACACTACAGTAATGGGGAGGCTTGACAGCACCTTGATGGTGTCACTCCGCTGGCTGCCTGCACCTCCATAGCGATGCCACTGTGCTTAATGTGCTGATCCGATCCCTGATTCCAGGGGGGGGGCACTTGACCCCCCTTGCCCCTACCTGCGGACGCCCATGGGGAGGGGCACTCATAAAATCTTAGTATTATAGGTAAAACGGTAAGGGGGGCCTGCTTATGAAAGCTTCCATCCCTCCCATACATTTTGCAGATTTTATAGATAAACTCGTCTTACTCATCAAACAGCACACGGTGAAGAGGGCTCTGACATATGCATAGCTTGCCATTCCTCATACACATTTTAAAAATTGTATTAAATATTGGCACGTCTATATTTAACCTTCCATATGTCTAAGAATCTGAAGTTGTTTTCTTTTAATGTGTGAATAAAATCTTGGAATGAACATTGGATTCTCACATTCACTTCACAGCTCCAGATTTACATTTTCATGTTTCATATTGTTTTCTGTCAGAGGAACTCTGCTTTCCATAGGGAGAGCTTGTCACCTCACTGTAGCTTCACATGACCTTGGTGTAAAAGCGCTTCGATCACTTACAATGTTTTCTCAACGGTTTAAATCAATCTGTAACAGGTTTGCAGACGGTTCCATGATGTGTCATTGATCGTTTGAAGCTGAACTCCATATAGATGTAAATTCAACACATGAATTTCTCAATAAATAAATGGAATCATTGCCAGAATAAGTACCCACCTCTGCCTTTATATCAGTGTCCTTTAATCATCTACATAACAGAACTAGAAGAAGGAGGGGAATTCCTCTAAATTAGGGGGGGCTCAATCTGTGGCCCTCAACCTCAAACCAGGGAAGCTCATGCCCTGGGTCGGCAACCCGATGATTGCGATCTGGCCTTGCCGACCCACCATCCCAGAGCATCAGAGTGCATTGAGCCAGTGCCAACAGCGTAGGAAGCAGGCGGACACATAGAGAGCAGAAGTTGCATAAGCCAATGCTTCCTCTGCAGCACCAGCTCCTGTCCCAGGCAGAGTGACACCAAGTGCAATTCGCCTGGGATCTTTATAGCAGAGGAGAAAAAGGTCAGTGTGTTAAACATCACATACACTGTGCTTTTGCATTGGGCATACTAGCATCTATATAAGGGTTAACAACTATTAGGCTGCTTTCACAGTGATCCCCGGGTGCAGGGCAGTGTACCTGCGGCTTTCCTGTGGGTTAGCTGCACTGAGCCATAGACTTCTATTATATCCTGCGGGTTTGGTGCGCTTTCAGAAAGAACTTTACTGTATCTGAGCACCCACAAAGCAGGGGCGCTGCCCCCCCCCCCCCCCCCCCCCCCCCAGCCCACACAATCTGCCCCCCTAGCCTGCACAATGAAACATATTGTTTTTTTTTCAATTATTTTATTTATTTTAGAGAGAACAGTTTCGAGAATATACATACGAAAGCATAATAAACAACTTAGACATCAAGTTTTACACTTAGTTAACAGACATTATTTATATCTTTCATCTATTAGGATGGGTTATCTTCTGAGATACAGGTAATCAGCCCAATCTCCTATCTATTTTTTCCCTATATTCTCGGACTTATCTCCCTTAATTTTCTACCATTGTCAAGTAACTCCAAAAAATAATACATGATACAACGAAAACCCAATATAACGAAAAAAGGGAGAGGAAAAGGAAAAGGAGAAAAAAAAAAAAAAAAAAAAAAAAAAAAGGAAGAAGGGAAGGAGGGGAGGGGGAGGGGGTAGAGCCAGTCCAGGATATGACCTCCCAATGCCCTCGCCATTCGCAAGAGGGTCCAGGCACCACAGAAGGTATATTAATTTTCCCCAGCAAGGAGACTAAGTCCTTCCTCTGAGGTCATAAAAGTATTCCAGGATGCCCAGATCCTGGTGTACTTCTCTTTTTGATCTCGTGCGGAAAGTACCAGGTCTTCCAACTTGCTGATCTCCCTAACTTTATGCATCCACATCTGTATCGTCGGCGGCGCCTCCGATTTCCACGTCAGTGGGATGCATGCCTTAGCGGCATCTAGTAGGTGACAGATAACAGATTCTTTATAGGTCTTTTCTGGTATATGAGAAGCATGGAGAAGATAAAACGCCGGGTCATCTGGGACTACAATATCCGTGAAGATTTGGAGGATACGTCTAACTTCTGTCCAATAGTTCTTTAGTTTAGGACATTCCCAGAAAATGTGTAACATGGAACCCGTGTCTTTCTGGCATCTCCAGCAGGTGTCTACAGAGTCGGGAAAAAAAGTCTTCAATTTTTCTGGTGTTCTATACCATCGCGTAAAGATTTTATAATTGGTCTCTTGTATTTTCGCACAAATAGATGATTCATGTGTAAATTTAAGCATATGTTGCAATTGTATTGTACTGAAGATTTTCCCGAACTCTCGTTCCCATTCACGGACACACTTCAGGGAGTCCATTTCCCCTGCTACATTTATCAATTCATAGTTCGCTGATAAAGTGTGTGACATTAATCCTGTCTCCGAGCAGTATTTCTCAAATAAGGTAAGGGGCCTAATAAATCCTCCCGGGTCAGGGAGAGTGTTCAAAAAGTGATTTATCTGAAGGGCATTCCAGAATTTTAGTCTAAACATTCCCTCTCTTTCCATCAGTTCCGGGATCGTCCGCCATTTCCTGTCTCCTATGTAGCTAGATACTTGAATACAGCTTGTGTTACATAGATGCTTAAAAGCTCTATCTTCATTTCCTGGTGGGAAGAGTGGGTTTCCTAGTATTGGGTACAGGGGAGAGGTCTCTGGTATTATATTCAATATTGGGAGCAAATTTACACAAGTTTTCACAGTGTTACCTATTAGAGGATGTTTAATAAGTTCTCTGGGGAGGTATGTAGCACACCAAGGTGTTCTTCCCAGTATAACCAGAGACTGGGCTTGCTCAATCTGGACCCAAAGTTTAAGATCTGTGTGCCTGTTCCAATCTATCACCCTACTCAGGTGTGTCGCTAAGTAATATTTACGTATATCAGGTACTGCTAGTCCTCCATCTCTTTTAGGGAGTATTAATTGCCTACGTTGCAGCCTGGGTTTCTTGTGTGCCCATATAAAATCAAAAATTAGTTTCTGACATTGTTTAAAATATAGCGATGGAATTTTTATTGGAAGGGCCTGTAAAAGATAAAGAAATTTAGGAAGGATACTCATTTTGATGATATTAACCCGTCCTAGCCATGAATGTAAACCTGTTTTCCACTTACCCAGTAGGGTTTTCACATTCTGAAGCAATGGGGGGAAATTTAGCTCAAAAATCTTATTTATATCAGGTGGAATTAATGTGCCAAGATATGTAAGAGCTTTGTCTGTCCATTTAAGCTTAAAGTTTTGTTTAAGTTGTTCAATTAATATCTGTGGGCAGTTAAGCCCCATTGCTTCTGATTTATTGAAATTTATACGGAGGTTAGAAAGTATACCATATTTCTCGAACTCCCTCATTAAGTTCGGAATCGAGATCAGAGGATTCGTAAGCGAGAACAACATATCGTCTGCATAGGCCGAGATCTTATATTGTGTTTTTCCTATGTGTATGCCCATAATATCCTGATTTAGGCGGATCATGCAGAGGAATGGTTCCAGCGACAGAGCGAAAAGGAGTGGTGACAGTGGGCATCCCTGACGTGTCCCGTTTGCGATCTGGAAAGTATCCGATAGTACTCCATTAACTCTTACTCGTGCCGTTGGGCAGGAGTAGATGGAGTTTATCCAGTTCAGTATTTTATCTCCAAATCCTCCATATCGCAAAACTGCCACCATGTATCTCCAATTCACTCTGTCGAAAGCTTTCTCGGCGTCTGTATTTATCAGTACTCCTTGTATCTGGGTTTTATTTACTATATGTAGTAAGTTGAGTGCCTTTATGGTATTGTCTCTTGCCTCCCGTTTAGGAACAAAACCTACCTGGTCTAGGTGTACTAAATTTGGAATATATTGTTGGATCCTATTTGCTAGAATCTTAGAGAAAAGCTTTAGGTCCAGATTGAGCAGAGAAATTGGGCGATAACTCCCACAGGAAGACGGATCTTTTCCCTCTTTCGGTATCACCGATATATGGGCTAACAAGGTCTCTTTTGTAAATGCCGCTGCCGATCCTAAAGCGTTAAAAAATGTAATCATATATTGAGCTAGGGGTTGAAAGAGAACCTTATAATATTGGGCTGTAAGTCCGTCAGGGCCCGGAGCTTTACCCAATTTAGTAGCTCTTACGGCACCCTGTAGTTCTTCCAATGTTATGGGCTTTTCCAGTTCTTCTCTATCTGCCTCAGCTAATTGGGGCATTCCCGACCGTACAAGGTATGAGTCGATTTGGGCTTGAGTAGGGGGTTTAGTCTGAAGGTTGTATAGGGATTCATAAAATTCCTGAAACTCCCTGGCGATATCGTATGGTTTTGTCACTTTAGGTTTATTCGGTGGTATGATTTGTGGTATATAGTTCATTATTTTTTGTTCTCGCAAGGTCCTAGCTAAAAACTTCCCACATTTGTCTCCTGATTCGTACGAGAACCTCCTACAGGTTTGCAGTGCTGCCTTTGCTTTGAAATATAAAAGATCTGCAATTTGTATTCGTTTAACTTGGAGTTCTTTCTCTAGGGGTATAGATAGGGTCTGTTTATGGCGAGTTTCCAGTAGGGCTAGTTCTTCTAAAAGTATTTTTAATTGTTCTGTCCGCTTCCTTTTGATCCTGGCCCCATGCTTAATTAGTACTCCTCTGATGACCGCTTTGTGTGCTTCCCATATAATTCCGGGATCGCAGTCTAAGGTATCATTCGTAGTGAAGTAATAATTCAATTCCTTAATTACATCATCTAGGACTTCCTTATCCTGTAGGAGGCTCTCGTTCAATCTCCACTGACTTGGCCTTTTATATAGATGGTCTTGTAGTTCATATCTAATAAAAACTGGTGCGTGATCTGACCATGTAATAGAACCTATCGTGGCTTCTCGTATCGAGTGAAGTTGGGCATGTGGGATCAAAAAATAGTCTATTCGGGAATAGGATTTATATTGTGGCGAGTAGTAGGTATAATCTTTTTCAGTTGGATGAGATATGCGCCAGATATCAACCAGCTGATTTTTATGTAAACTCTGAGTGATACGATTACGTGACCTACAGGAAATAGATGAAAGTCCAGAAGAAGTATCTTCAGCTGGGTTTAGTGGAACATTTAAGTCGCCTCCAATGATCACGTGACCCTCTGCAAAATCGTTAAGTCGTTTAAATATTTTAGTCAAAAAGGGTTCTTGGTGATCATTGGGGGCGTAAATTGTTACCAAAGTAGTTACAATGTCACCCACTTTACCTTTTACGAACAAATAACGTCCTTCCGGATCTTTGGTCAGTTCTATATGTGTCCATGGTATCTTTCTCGAGATGAGAATAGATACTCCTCTCGATTTTGCCTTTTGGTTTGTAGCATGATAAACATTTGGAAATAGATGGTTTTTTAAAATAGGTACTTTGTCTTCTCTGAAGTGTGTCTCCTGTATAAATGCTATGTCTGACTTATAGCGTTGCAGGTCATGTAGAAGTAGTCTCCTTTTTTCTGGTGTGTTTAGGCCTCTTGCGTTCAGCGAGATCACACTGAGGGCTTCCATGGGCTGGCTAAAAAAAAAAAAAAAAAAAAAAAAAAAAGGGGGGGAAAAAACCACACAAATTCGGGGATTTGTGGAGTACAATCCCCTCCTAAAAAACTTTTAGCTATATACTGCTAAAAAAATAAACGCTCACCGTTACAACCCGGTATCTGAGCGTTATCCTATGTGGGGTCGTGGTCCGAGATAGTCGGGTTTAGAGCTCCGGGGTCATCCGCTTATCTTCAATGTTTAATATTTTAGGACAGAAAGTGACATAAGAAATAAGGGATTTTTAGGGGGGCAGTGTAGGAGAGGGGTGGGGGAAAAAGCAGAAAAAAAAAAAAAAAAAAAAAAAGGAGGGGAGGGGGGGGAAATACCGGGGAAGCCGGCCAGAGAGGGATCGTCTTGTTAGGTCATGTCTGTCTGCTCCTTTTAATATTCCTATTGTTGCCCATAAATTGTTCCTCACTTACTAGCTGTATCCATCTACTTCCCTCCCAGGATTTGTACTGTTCAATGGCATTTTAATAGTCTCAGATTCCAGTTCCCGAGACGACGAGAGAGAAAAAAAAAAAAAAAAAAAAAAAACAAAAACAAATCATAAGCCACATTTCTTTGTAGGGCCTGTCACCCAATCGTATTCATATTATACATGTTATCATCAGTTTTGTTCGTAGTTCATAGTGGTACCCTATCCTCTATTATTTATTGGTTCCACAGTTTTGTCCTTCCTCCCCGACTCTACAATAATCCTTTACTCTCTGACAGTATTCAGAAGATAGGCATCTGGTATCTATGTATCCAAATATATATATGTAAAAAAAAAAAAAAAAAAAAAAAAAAAAATTTTTTAAAAAAAGAAAAAAATATGGTGGTCTAAGTGAAAAAAACGTTCCAGGTAATTGTGATTTGTGTATATTTACGAAAAAAAAAAAAGAGAAAGGGGGGAGAGAGAGGAAAATTAAGCCCCCTTTATGCTGTTATTAGCTATCAAAATCTTTGGTGTATTATTATCGTGTTTTGTCTAGATTAAAAGTGAGATAATCCTAAATAAAAATATTGATGAGTGTAAGCGAGAAAAGAAAAAAAAAAAAAAAAAAAAAAAAAAAAGAAGAAAAAAGGAAAAAATTTCATATTGTTGGTGAGTGCTCTAAACCCTGTGTCTTAAGTGAAAAAGAAAAAAAAAAAAAAAAAAAAAAAAGGAGACCCAGAAGGGGGTGATAGAATCCAAATTAACAAAAGAAAAAGAGACCCAAATTTAATAAGTAACTAGGTGTCTGAATGAAACATATTGTATCTGACAATGCACTGTGCGGGGCGCCGGACCAACAGGTCTCTACCAGGTCCGTCACCCCTTCACAAGCACATGACCGGAACCTGAGGCCACAATTGGCCTGTTTCATAATGTCCTCGGGGCGCAGAGCACTGTGCCCCAAATCCTCCCACCCTGCGATACCAGTGAATGAACACTCGGCTTTCCCTCTCCAGAGACCCAGAACCTGGCCGCACCCCCCTCCAAAATCCTTCAGCACCATCCGCCACTGTTTTTAATACATTTTTAATATTCAAAGCAAACTCATCCATCCATGTCTCAATGCTTTAAAAAAAATCACTATGAACTCCCGTCCCACTAGCATTTCTAGCATGATTCATGTAGCATTTACTTCCCGGAATCAATCTGCCCTTAGCTCAGGCATGCAAGCAGGGGGGCGTACTAAGCTAAAAAATACCCTAATTTCCTCCTCCAGATGAAAGAAAAAAATGAAGACTCTTGAAGACTCCTGGAATGTATGACATTATTTTAGCCTAGGCCAGAAACCAGGAAGCAACTGAAGACATGTAATAGAAGATTCAAAACAAGTAAATATTATATATCATTCTATCAATTTACTAATACTAGCAGCAAAGGAAATTAAAAATAGGTAATGCTGATTGGGAGAGTTTAATTTTGCTTTAAAGCTTGTTCAATGTTCAAACATTTTTAAAATTGTGAATTAAAAAATAAAAGGGTAAAAACCACTGATAGGGAACCCCTAAAAATCCCCTCTTACACATCTGTCACCATCCCTGGTATCCCCATTGGAAGACTTCCCCTCATCTTCTTCTGTTTTGGTGACAGTTGTAAAATTCAGCATTTCCCATCATTTTATGTACCAGTGACAATAGTCATCATGACAAACAGAGAGGGTGCATTTCTCCAGCAGGGACAATACAGCAATGCAAACCTGTGAAAAGTCTAATAAGAGTGCCATACCAAAGATGTAAGAATACAAAATCGAATATTAGTGCTTGCTCATAACAAGAAAACATAAAGCAGCTAATGTGTTCTGGGGACACCAACATTTCTCCTTCATCAGGACTTTTACGCTTCTTCTAATAACTTTACAGTCATGTTTCCTGTTTCTGGACCAACCTGAAACCCAACATCTGTGGCCTATATAGCAGCCTTGTCAATAATGATATTAACTTTCAGAATCTGTAGGCCAAAACCAGTACTGAACATAACCCACTGAATCTAGAACTCTTTGTATCATGTCTGGTGGTCTTGTCTGAAGGCCCAGAAATGATGGACCAGAATCTTTACCCTTATAATGTCCACATCGTCAAAAATGTCAAGACTTTTCGGATGAGATACCTAAACTCTCTCAAACACAAATTTTTATTTTATCCTTCTGGCTGCCAAGATATCCATTGACAAGTACCGTATATACTCGAGTATAAGCCGAGTTTTTCAGCACATTTTATTGTGCTGAAAGTGCCCCCCTCGGCTTATACTTGATACTTGATACTCTGCAGCAGAAAATGACATTTTTCGACCCGACTTTCGTGCCCCGTATCTCGGGACCTCTTGGTGCTAGGAAACCCAAATGGTGTGCAAACCCAGTGGAACCAACACTACAACATATCCAAAGATGGGGTTCCTAGCACTAAGTGGCCCCGAGATACGGGCCCCAAAGTTGGTTCAGAAAATGTCATTCTCTGCTGCAGAAAAGTGCTTGACATTTTCCGAACCGACTTTGGGGCCCCCGTATCTCTGGGCCACTTGGAAATAGGAACCCCATCTTTGGATATATTATAGTGCTAGTTCGACTGAGTTTGCATACCAAATTGGGGTTCCTGGCACCAAGTGGCCCCAAGATACGGGCCCCAAAGTCGGTCAACTGTGTCCATCTGCAGCAATGTTATTTCAGGACCCTTTGGGTCCAGAGACCCCAAATTTGGCTGCAGATAGGGGGCATCTAGGAACCCTTAACTACCAAAGTTTGGGAGACCTATGGCTGCAAATGGGCACAGTGAGGCATGCAAATGGGCACAGTGAGGCTGCAAATGGGCATTGTTGACCCTCTTTTCCACTTACAGTAGCTGCGCATTTCTCACCCTAGGCTTATACTCGAGTCAATAAGTTTTTCCATTTTTTTTTGTGGTAAAATTAGGTGCCTCGGCTTATATTCGGGTCGGCCTATACTCGAGTATATACGGTATGTGATAAACATACATACATAAATATGCTACTACCAAAAAATATTGGATAAAACTCCATGAAAAACTGGCTAGTATCTTACAGGACAGTCTAAATTCAAAAAAATGTGGAGCTCCTGGATTAGATATCTACAGTCACCTATCTAAATTGGGGCAACGTGGGGGCTGTGGGAGCTGGGTCGAATGTAACAACCCTACACCTTTTTTTTATACCCTGCTTTTCCCATGGTGACTCCTGTCTCTTCCCCTCCTCCCCTCTTTTTTTTTTCTCCTCTCTTATTGCTACTACCCTCCTCTTGCATTTCCCTTCCTTCCTCTCTCCTCGCTCTACTCTCTTCTGTTATATTATATGTAATTCAGGTTGATCAACATTGTGTATGTCTCAATGTCACGTCGAGGGTCTAACTCGGAGACCAGTAGCTATAGCACTAGAGAGGCACCCACTGACCAGCTGGATAAGTGAAAAAAGCAGGTCACCCTGGTGGATGACGCAGGCGTACCCGAGGTGCGGGTTCCAAGTACTAACCAGTGTTCACCAAAGCTCCTGATCGTGGAGATGGGTTTTGCTATGTGTTAGTGCCAGATCACGGTCCTCAGGATCACCCCACCAAGAGGTCAACAAGCCGGGGTCCAGGAGCAGATATAGCAGGTAGGGATTAAGCAGAAGCGTAGTCGAGGAACAAGACAAAGGTCGGTAATGAGTGGTAGCAAAGATACGAAGGGCAGCAGGAGTGACAATTGCAAAATATTGACTGGTGAGAGCACAATAATCTGGCACACAGGAACTGCAGAGACAAGGCATAAATCAGGAAGATCATGTGGGGAGCAAAGAGTTCAAGGTTCACAAGAAGCAAGACAAGTCTAATGCCGCGTACACACGGTTGGAATTCTCGTCGGAAAAAGCTCTGATGGTTTTCCCGTCGGAAATTCCGACGGAATTTCGCTCAAACTGTCTTGCCTACACACGGTCACACCAAATTCCGACGGTCTGTAACACAGCGGCATAAAACTCGTTCGACAGCACTATAGAAGGGAAGTTTAATGCTTCCGAGCATGCGTCGAATTGTTTCCGAGCATGCGTCGGAATTTTACGTGTCGGAATTGCATACACACGATCGGAAACAGGTTCTCAATCCAAAGTCCGTCGGAAATTCCGACAGAAAAAGACTGATGGGCATACACACGGTCGGAAAATTAGTTGAAAAGCTCCCATCGGACTGTTTCCATAGCATTAGCAGTCAGGCAGGGAGCTGTCCAGCATCTCAGGTGGCTTAGGGAGAAGAGTTACTGCCAGACACAGCAGAGGTCCAGGTTTTAGGTCCAGGCCCTGAACTTAATGACCATATGGATAATGGTCTTGCACTAACAGTTGATTGCACTATATTCGTAGTCACCACTACTAACACCCCAACCTCATCTGAAGGTGGTGGGTCCAGAACAATTATATTAATCCTGTATGGTTTTGGCTCGTTTCTGTTCCTGTTTTGTTTTACTTTATTTTCATTATCTTTGAAAAGTGACAATAGTGCAATTTCTGTTTAAGCGTGGTTGAAAATGCTGTACCCAATACAAGGTCCTTGCTTGTCAACTGTTAACTACCCTTACTCAGGTTAAATGTTTGGTACCCAAGGCCAATTTATCAAAGGGTGCAATGACAAACCTTTGTACCTGCATATATTTGTGTATTTGACTAAAATCTAATAAAAAAAAAATATTGAAAAGATTCTGGAATTTTTGATGTGTCTGGCTCTGAAGTATATAATAAAAAAAAAACCTTTTATAATTGAATGAAGCAGTAGCAGGGAGATCCTTGTATTGTAGGTACAACTAACATCTTCTCCAGTAAGGAGTGAGTGCACAAAAGCAAAATCACCAAAACTCTCTCTCCAAATGGGAAGACAGCAGTGCCTTAGACCAGGGATTTCCAATATTTCAAAGCAAAGGACCAATTTACTGTCCTTCAGCCAAATGGGGGCCGAACTGTAGCCAGTGAGAGTAGAAAATGCCCCAGCATCAGTGGGAGTAGACTATGTCTCAGGATTGATGGTCAGTGGGGGTAAAAATGACATAGCAACTGTGGTCAGTAAGAGGAGGAATACTGCCCCTCATTTTTTATTAGTGGGAGGGATTATGCCTCATCATTGGTGTCAGTGGCAGTAATACTACCCAATCATTGTTGTGCACGGAAGAAATAGCGCCTCAATGTGGGCATCAATGGGAGAAATGGTGTCTCATCATTGGTGATAGTGCAAGCATTAGTGCCTCATATTAATGGGAAGAACAGCGCCCCAAGGGCCGGATAAAGATAAGCAAAGGGCATTGTCTTATTTGATTGAGTTTGGAGACCACTGCCTTACACGATTGTGTTTGGAGACCACTGCCTTACACAATTAAGTTTGGAGACCACTGCCTTACACGATTACGTATGTCTAGGAATAGAAAGCATTACTACTAGGAAAAGTTAAAAAGCCCTGATGAACTGGTGTTGGTGCTTTCAAAACACATTGACTGTTTTATGTCAAAACTATTATTAAAAGATTTTGGACTCTTAGATCTTTGGAGCTCACATTAGATATTATACATGTAGATCTAAAAATTTGGGTCGCCTAGATAAGGGGTACCCTGATTCTTTTGAGAGCAGCCTCTCTCAAGCTATTGTGCTTCATATGAACTTTATTGATTTAACAATGGATTCTTCAACCATGAACTACTGATAAGCCGAACCCTCCGAAAACCCGCTTCATATGAACTTGATTGATTTAACAATGGATTCTTCAACCATGAACTACTGATAAGCCGAACCCTCCGAAAACCCGCTTCATATGAACTTGATTGATTTAACAATGGATTCTTCAACCATGAACTACCGATAAGCCGAACCCTCCGAATTACAGTGCATATTCCAGCAATAAAAAACTGACAGGGGTTATACCCATTCACCATTCTATTCAAAATTAGAAAAAAAATTGGATTGGATCACTTGTAAAATGATATCATTACAGAAAGCAGAAAATAAACCACACTCCATTTTCTTGACCTCTCACCTCTTAACCTTTGAATAAAGTGGACATAACTATCAAAATGTGTTCCAGTTAACTGTGACCTTCACAGCATGTAAATGCCAAAATCCATTCTTCCTGACCAGTCAATGGTTATGGGTGTCAGGTAACATGGAAAAATAGATGATGTACGTATCTGGTCCTTGGAGAGTTCAGAAAACCTTTTAACGCAGAAATACTACAGAGCAGTGGAAACTGCAACAATACCATGTAACATACAGTAGCCCATAGCAGCCAATCAAATGTCACTTTTCTTAAATTTAAGCTGGGTCAACCTGGTCTTTGGAATCTCACTATCTATCTGTCTATCTATCTATCTATCTATCTATCTATCTATCTATCTATCTATCTCTATCTATCTATCTATCTAGCGTATTCTCTCTTTCTTTTTCCCTCTCTACTAAATATATGCTCCAATTCATAATTTGCACTGAACATTACATATATTTCCATAGCACGTTCTACAGCTAGTCAGCATAAAAACCTAATTTAAACTGTTAAAACTGTTGCTATAAATGAGGCATTGAAATTGTAAAAAATTGTAAATTTTTTCCACACTTTTTTTTTATAATAGCATTCATAACCAGGATCACTGACCACAATCACACATGTTATATTTTTTAACCATTTTAGTGCCACTTTTACCCCTTCCTGCCCAGGCCAATTTTCAGCTTTCAGTGCTGTCACACTTTGAATGACAATTGCAACACTGTACCCTTATGACATTTGTATTTTTTTTTTCACACAAATAGAGCTATCTTTTGGTGGTGTTTAATCTAAAGAAATTAACATTTTTTTTTTTTTTAAATGCGCTTTTCTTAGTTTCTGTTATCAAATTGTGCAAATAAATAATCTTTCTTCATAAATTTAGGCCAAAATGTATTCTGCTCATTTTTTTGGGTGAAAATAACCTAAATCAGTTTATATTATTTAGTCTAATAGGTTTAGTCTAGTAGATAAGGTATAGAGTCCAAAAACGATGGTATGTATCTGAAAATCGATCAATCCTGATGTACTTTTTGTCTCATTTCTTGAAGCCTGAAAATGCCAGGACAGTATAAATATCCCCTAAATGACCCCTTTTTAGAAAGTAGACATTCCAAGGTATTTAGTAAGAGGCATTGATGAATAAAAATTAGTGCGCTACTAGTAAAAAATCGCTGTGCAAAACAAACGCTGTGCAAAATGATTGCTAAATTGCAGTAAAAATGTGGCTCTGTTGTGTGTATCAACTCAATGGGGTATAAAACATATATAAATAAATAAAGTGCTAACAATACAAAGTGCTTATATATAAAGTGCTTGTATAAACGTGCTGGTATGTAATCTCTGCGTGCCAACAAGTGCATGTGCTACCTAATAATCTTATAAATAAATAGATATCACTGTGCTGAACCTATGCCTCTTAACCAACAGGCATATATCAGAGAGAGCATGAATACATACAATTAAATTATGGAGCTATAATAAATATATAAAGTGGATAATGCTAAACAAGGTGAATAAAAAAGGTGAATAAAAAATGAGTTATATATAAAAATCCATTCACATTAAATCACAAATAACACAGTGCTCGCAGTGGTGTTCTTCCCATTGTGTATACACTGCTAAACAATCCATCAGATCTACTAGTCTGATTTTCTAAAATATTCACTCCACCGGGTTTTTTTATTTACCCCCTCTTCTTTGAATTTGCTTTTCTGCTTTATGTGTGTCTGGGATAAACTCTTGATCTCAGGGAAAAACAGAGAAAAAAACACAATAGTGTGTACCTATATGGTAACGGGAACTCTAAACTAATCCACCAGTTTATCTACTCACAAACCGCCCCTGGATGAATAACGTTGTGGTTATAGGGAAGCAGTCAGGTAAGATCTCTTCACAGCCTCGCTGTGTATGCCGACTTCTCTGGTTTACGCCACTGGCTCCTCCTCCCGACGCGTTGCATCACCGTTCACATGACTTACTCATGGGAATTTATTTTTTAGTAAGAGGCATTGCGAGTTTTTTGAAGTTGTAATTTTGTTTGGTCATAATTGTTTGGAAAATGAAGAAATGATAAAAATGTTTTTTTTTTCCTTTTTTTATTTTATATTTTTTATATGCGGTCACCAGTGCAGTACAGCATTATCATATAACAGGGCGGCGGTTATCAGGGACATTGACTGATGACAGTATGTAAAAAAAAAAATAATAATAATAATAATAATTTTTTTTTTTTACTATTTTTTTATTTTCTTTTTCTTTTACACACTGTGACCCGAGCAATACAGTGTTACTATAGTAACACTGTACGACTCTGGGAAAGTGATCAGGATTTTCTTTTTTTTTTTATACACAGTATTATTGTTTATACCAGTGAATTTTACTGGTATAACCAACCATTTTTACTGAATAAACTGATCCATTCAACGTGTTTTGTTGTGATTAGCTTTGATTGATCACATCTAATCACATGGTACAGATAGGCTGTGATTGGCCCTGTCTATATAATGTGATCAGTGTGACCAATCACAGCTAGCTGCATAATTGTACACAATGAAAGGAAGCCAACCATTGTTTACAATTGTCATGTGATCTGCTGTGATTGGTCACAGCGGTCACATGGTACTGGCAGTGAGGCCGGTACACTAACCTGTCATCGGCTGTGTCCTAAAGACACAGGCAGTGAGAGATTGCGCCGCAGCGCGGCACTGCGTCTACGCCCGAGGCGTGATCTTGGAGGAAATCATATGATGTTCCCCCCTGGATAGATGAATTTTCCGCCCAGCCGTCAAGTGACTATAGGCTGGGTGGGAAATGGTTAAGAAAAACTAACAGGCAAATAAATCCCCCCCCCCCCCCCAAATAGTAAAAAGTATAAAATCGTTTTTGGCCCTTTTTCGTGTGTAGAAAGTCTTTAGAACCCATGTTAGTTTTTTTTGTTGTGTGTCCTTTCCTGGAATTGCAACATGGAGTGAGAGGAAATCTCTCCAAAGTGAGGGGAGATGCATTCATAGTTGTGATCGGAACAGCTGCCCCAATTTGAAAATTTCTCCTCACTTCCTGTTTCAGTCAAAACTGTAAAATTTGAACTTGCCATCTCTTTCTAAGTGACAGTTGTCATCAGGACAAATGTAGAGGGTAAATCACTTTAGTGGGGAGGAAAATGTCAATAAAAGGCATTAAAGTGGAAAAAATTAAAACGGTGTTCTAATCCTTTACTGCTTTATCCAAAACTAAAAAGAGAGAAACACATTAGGCCAATTGTAATTACAGGGCTGTACGGAAAGTAATGCTAATTGGGCATCATTTAAAAAAAAAAAAAAATTACATAGGTCATTTACATTTCACATGTTGATAGATGGATTGATGAAGAAGTTTAAAGAAGGGGAAACCAGCATTGAAGACAAATCACGCAGTGGGAGACCATCAACTGCGACCACTGACACAAATCTTCAGCAAGATGAATTGGTCTGCATGGACAGACAAGTCAGAATCCCTAAGCTTGCTGCACAACTTGACTGTGGTCACAATGTCATTTCGAAAATAGTGGAAGACCTAGGGTATCAAAAAGTTAGTGCAAAGTGGTGACCATGGCAGTTGACACCAGATTTGAAGGAGAGAAGGGAGAAAGATGCTCTGATTTGCTGGAAGCATTTGACGCCATTTTTTTTGCTGATCTGGTGACAGGGGATGAAACTTGGATGTGTCTTTATGATCCAGAAATGAAGAATAAGTCCATGGAATCAGGTGATCAGAAAATTTGGCTGGTCAGTGGTACCCCATCCACTGTACGGCCCAGATGTAGTGCCCTGACACTTCAACTTGTTCTGTCCAATGAAGGACAGTCTTTGGAGATAACGATTTGAAGACACAGACGAGGTGAAAATGACTGTAAAGCAATGGGTACAACAGTGCACACCCGAATGTTTTCAAAGAGCATTCGAGAGTTGGGTTCAATGATAATGCAAATGCATCACTTTTGATGGAGACTATGTTGAGTAGGAGTTATGTAAGTTAAGCTATGTAAGTTAATCAAAATGTCATGCCCATGTTGGCATTACTTTCGGGAAAGCCGAAGAGTTATGTTAGGACTGCCACCCAGATCGTGCCATCACCTGACTATTGTGAGCTGGTGCGCTACACTTCTTCGAGAGTTTAGAAGTGTCAATCAAAGAGTAAAACTGTTTAGTGTTTATTGAAAAAGATTTATCCTACAATTATTTAGTACTATTATTATTATTTAGCAGTGGCAGCAGACATGAAAACACTGTGCCCCGGGGCAGCTTCCCCTTGTGCCCTGGGGCAGCTTCCCCTTGTCCCCTTGTGCCCCCCCCCCCCTTCTCCCTTAGTCCTGGCCCTGATTATCATTGCAGATATGAAGTTGAGCTAGAAGTGGTGCACTCTATAGCCTGGACTTCTTATACACGCTGTATCAAGTTTTGGGTCATGTCACATACACATGAAATGTGCAAAAGATAACCAAGAGAACATCAATGACAAGAAGAAGAATTCTTATTTTCTGCCTAATAATATATAATTAATATATCTATAGCAATTGCTCAGTATGTTTTATATTGAAAGCAAGAGAGGCTTGCAGTGTGACAAAGGTAATTATTTACTGAGACACTTGTGTGAATAAATGGTGTTAATTCATCCCCAGCAAATAATGCCTTCATTTACATGATTTTTTTTTTCAAAGCTTTCTCAGTGTTTATAAATAGCAGCTAAATTCTTGCATGTTATCTCCTCTCCGAGGCTTTGTTAGAATTTTTTTCCTCCTCGTGTCTCCATATTGGTAAATTGTGTGAACTGCTTTTGCCAGTTTCCGGTCCAGTGATCATACAGCTCAGTAATTATAATTTAATGCTGTATAAAGTGGAGCACCGTTCCAGCTTCATTTGTGACGTCGTTAGACAGAATGCAAACAATAAAATATTGAAATAGAAGAATCAGGCAAGAGCTACTAGCAAGAGCTATAAGAGCTTCATGATAGTATTGCTGTTCTTGATACTGCCTGATCGGGTAGAATCTATTATAAGTAGGTATTGGACTTCTGTCTTGCCTCACTTGTTGATAATATTGTTGCTGATATGGTGGCTGTCCTCTATTATCCCGTTGGTTTTGTTGCCAGTTGTTATATGGTTTTTTGAAAGGTTTCTTGAATGTTTTTTTCCAAGTTTTCTTGGGTGTTTGATGTCCATGTTGTACCAGATATCTTTGATCTTGGTATGGTCTAGGTGTCTCATATTGTTGTCCATTCCGTTGATCATAAACAGTTCTAGTGGCTGTTTGTTCTCTGATATCATCCCATCTTGGTCCATTCGGTGGGTAAGCTGCTGTCGGGTCCTGTATTCTTACTTCCCTTACCGGTGTTGAATACGGGGGGGCAGATGGTATTTGTTCATTCCTATTTTGCCATTTGAAGGCACGATCGGCTTTGTAGTCCGCCACATCACGTTGATATTTTTTCATCTTACGTTGTTGTGCTTCTAGGTCTTTAGTTATGAGATCTTTATTTAATTGTAATGCTAGTTTTTTAAACTCTGCAGACTCCTTGTAAGGCTCAAGTTTAGTTTTGGTTTCCTCGATGAGTTTCTCAATTACCTGTGTTTTTCTTTGTTTCCTTTTCAATAGTAGCCTTAAACAATCGATGCTTCTACTATTGAAGAATTCATACCATTCATCCATAGACTCCTTATCCGTCAAACCATCATTGGGAGGGATATCCCACCGCAGTCTCCTAGGGACAATATTTTCTCTAATATACCTTTCAAATGTGTTTGTATCCCACCATAGGTTCTCCATTTGGTGTCCTAGTTTTCTAACCAAACTTTCTAGTTCAGTGTTCCGTGTTTTGGATTGTGCATTAAATACCTCATCAAGGTTTACATTTCTGTTTTCCATAAATGTAATGGTTTATATATGGTTTATATATGGTTTATATATAATGTGGCTACGGCATTATATTTAATTCTTCTGTTTAGCAATCGATCTCTACTGCACAATTCAATTAACCACTTGCCGACCGCCGCATGCCGATTTACGTTGGCAGAATGGCACGGGCAGGCAAAAGGGCATGCCCGTACGTCCTTTTGAATTTGCTGCCTAGCAGGTGTGGCCCGCAATTGCAGCAAGGAGAGGCAGAACGGGAAGGCATTTCCCTGTTCTGTCTAGCAACATGACAGGGATCTACTGCTCCCTGTCATTGGGAGCAGTGATCTCTGTCGTGTTGTAGTGAACCCATCCCCCCTACAGTTAGATCACATCCAGGGAACACACTTAACCCCTTGATTGCCCCCTAGTGTTTAACATGACCATCACACCTACAATATATGGTTAAAATCTTGTAGACACATGACCATCACACCTACATTATATGGCCAAAAATTTGTAGACACATGACCATCACACCTACACTACATGACCAAAAGCATATGGACACCCTTTCAAATGATTGAGTTCAGGTTCTTTTAGCGAAGGGTACTATTAATGCTACAGCATACAAAAACATTTTAGACAATTGTATGTTTCTAGCCTTGTAACAACAGTTTGGTGAAGGCCCTTTTCTGTACCAGCATGACTGCACTCCTTTGTACAAAACCAACTCCAAAAAGCCATGGTTTGATGAATTTGCTGTGGAGGAACTTGTGTGACCTACACATTGCCTCGACTTCAACACCACTAAACTCCTTTGGGACAAATTGGAACAATGATAGTCTTATTTGTGAAGTACATGACATCACTATTTTTCTATGGGTTGAATAGGCACAAATTCTCACAAAACTCAGCCTTCCTAGCCACTTGCTTACTGGGCACTTAAACCCCCTTCCTGCCCAGACCAATTTCACACTTTGAATGACAATTACTCAGTCATGCAACACTGAACCCAAATGATTTTTTTGTCCTTTTTTTCCCACAAATAGAGCTTTCTTTTGGTGGTATTTGATCACCTCTGGGTTTTTTATTTTTTTTTTGCGCTATAAATGAAAAAAGACCGAAAATTTTGAAAAAAAAACACATTTTTCTTTGTTTCTGTGATACAATTTAGCAAATTATTAATTTTTCTTCATACATTTTGGCCACAATTTATACTGCTACATATCTTTTGTAAAAATAACCCAAATTAGTGGATATTATTTGGTCTTTGTGAAAGTTACAGACTCTACAAACTGTGGTGCGAATTATACAAAATTGATCACACCTGATGCACTGGTGACCTATCTCATTTCTTGTGACCCGAACATGCCAGGAAAGTACAAATACCCCCCAAATGACCCCTTTTTTGAAATTAGACATTCCAAGGTATTTAGTAAGAGGCATGGTGAGCTTTTTGATGTTGTAATTTTTTTCCCACAATTCTTTGCAAAATTAATTATTTTTTTATTGTTTATTTTTTTCCACAAAATTGTCATTGTAATAGGTTATTTCTCTCACATGGCATGTGTATACCACAAATGACACCCCAAAATAAATTCTGCTACTCCTCCTGAGTATTACGATACCACATGTGTGGGACTTTTACACAGCCTGGCCACTTAGAGAGGCCCAAAATGCAGGGAGCGCCATCACGTGTTCTAGGAGCATAAATTGCACATCTAAATTGTTGACTACCTAGTACACTTTTATAGGCCCTGGAGCACCAGGACAATGACACGTGACACTGACGTGGCACTGATGACAGGTGGCACTGATGACATGTGACACTGATGTGGCACTGATGACAGATGGCACTAATACGGGGCACTGATGACACGTGACACTGATGACAGATGGCACTAACACGGGGGCACTGATGACACGTGACACTGACAGATGGCACTAATATGTGGCACTGCTGACAGATGGCACTTATACGTGGCACTGATATCATGTGGCACTGATGAGAGATGGCACTAATATGTGGCACTGATGACAGATGGCACCGATACGTGGCACTGATGACACGTGACACTGATGACAGATGGCACTGATACGTGGCATTGGTGACACGTGCCACTGATAACAGATGGCACGTGACACTGACAGGTGGCACTTTTGACAGATGGCACTGATACGTGGCACTGATGACAGATGGCACTGACGTGGCACTGATGACACATGGCACTGATGACAGATGGCACTGACATGGCACTGGGGACAGATGGCACTGGGGACAGGTGGCACTGGGGACAGGTGGCACTGTCAGATGGCACGGACGGCACTGGGGACAGGTGGTACTGGGGACAGGTGGCACTGGCAGATGGCACGGATGGCACTCTGGGGACAGGTGGTACTGATGACAGGTGGCAGGGGGGACAGGTGGTACTGGTGACAGGTGGCGACAGGTTGAGTAAGTTCAGTGTGTTATTGAGCAAACTGGGGCTGTGACAGACCTAGCCAGGACACTGGCTTTTTGAGAGGACTAACTACGAGCCTCCTGCCCACCGATCATGGGCCCTGGATTTTAAGGGGCACAGGGTGAAGGAGAACATTCAATGCTGTATATATATGTATATATATAATGTGTGTGGTCTTATGCTGTTGGGACATACACTCTGATGCTAGTGTCATGAACTCAAGATGTTAATGGAGTTAGTTGATCCCATTGTCCTCTGCACAATGCAGGAGACGCTCCGTCTGTTACTGGTGGTCTCCTGCTATTGTGATGAGATGTCTTGTGGTGGTAATTATGATAATTTATAATCAACTGTGTTTAGCTCGGTGACCACAAGTCTGACTTGTAGTGAAATCCTGAGTCACATCAGCTGCTTAAAGGAATTAGCTAATTAGTTTATGTTAAGTTGTTACAAGTGTATTGTTAGAATAATATGAGCAGGAGGGGGGATCTCCTCTTCTACTGTATATAAATGTCATCTTTGTAATAAATCTTCAGTCCATGTTGGCACCAAGCAAGTGTTGTCTCGTTTGGTGCTTGGGAGCGGTTGGAATATCTTATACCTATATCCAGACTGAGAGGAAGTGATATATGACGAACGCACTCAAGAGGAGTGTAGGGACGTTCCGTCACATTGTTGGCAAGCAGTGGGATCATACTTCCTGCAGTCTGGGACATCCAAACCTCCACCTGGATCCAAGGTCCGGATAGCAGGAGAGGAGGAGAGGTACAGATACCAGCCGCCATGGAAGACGAATTCAGGAGGAGGTTGCGAGAGATGCAGCTACAGCACAGAGGACCAGTATCAGAGCAGGTCCTGCTGGGATGGTTTGATTCTATTCGCTGCGAACTCTGGAAGGAAGCGCTAGCCCGTGAGCGGCGTCACCAGGGAAAAGTTCTCCCCTCCAACCAGGAAAGGTACTGGTCGCAGTATGGATTGCGGGTGCTGTTTTTGGGAGAAAAACCGCACAAGGAGCAGACAGCTGAATTAAGCAGGCTGATCTGGGCAGAGATGAAGCTGGATGAGAGTTACAGAGCCCTCCGGTGGCATGTATCCCAAGCATGTCCTTGGATAGCAGATGACAGCCCAACGGAAGGCTTAAGCTACGGCGGCCTGGGACTGTTGTATGTGAAGCTGACAGGAGACTCTAACTTTGGGAGTGATTTGGAGTGGCGTTTGGATGAAATCATGGATTTCAGAAAAGGGCTACTGAACGTCTCGGAAGTGCACTGGGCACTGGAAGATTTGGAGTTTCTGGCCGATCAGGAATGGGAGCTGGAAATTGCCTACAGACGGCTGCTAGACTCTGCTCAGTGCCAGGGCTGGGCTCCCTTTGCCTGGGACTATAAGGAAATGCCAATGGACAACTCGGAAATCCTGGCTGAAGAGTCAGCAATGTGGCAGAGTAACAGTGTGCTTTGCCAACCTGCCCCCGCAGCTATGGATGCGGAGGTCTTATGGCGGATGCAGCAAGTGCTGACTGACCTTGATGATCCTGTTTCTGCATGGGATGATCTTGGATGGAGGAATGTGCCTGTCCAGCAGCATGCCAGGGAATCGGCAGTGGAAAATCTGGAAATTGCCACCCCAGAAACTGAAGTGCTGACAACCGGCCAGAGCTCTGCCAACCTCTGCTCAGCACTGATGGCATCTTCTAGGTTCCACGGACAGATCATGAACCTCTATCCCCAGACACCAGTTACAGAGACAGGGGATTTAATAGACTTTTCTGCTGAGGAAAAACAGCCTGATGAGCCTCCATCAGAAGAGCTGGTATTAGGGCCAAACTTCATTGAGCTCTGCCCAGCACCAACAGCAGTATCTGTGGAGTTCCAGGAGGCCGGGGCAGTTGGCCCCTCTCTCTGGCGACAAGCTGATGTAGTGAAGCTGCTACTCCCAGCTGAATCACTGGCAACAGGGCAGAGCACCGCTGGCCTCTGCCTAGCACCTACAGTGTCTCTACAGCTTCAAGAAGCTGGGGCAATCGGTCACACTGTCCAGCAGCAGACGGCGCCCCAGAATGATAACACCAACCCAGCTAAAGTGCTGGCAACCGGACAGAGGGTCCAAGACCTCTGCCCCACACGTGTGGCAGTTCTGGAGGCCCAGGGTGAGGAGGTGGTGGTCACGCCCGAGCAGCAGCTCAGGACCCAAGGAGAGGATGCAATCTGCACTTCACAACTGCAGCTTGAGCTGATATCGGTGGATGGGACTTCAGTCCCCACTTGTATACCCCAGGGATGCTGGGCGGTCGGCCCAGATCCCCAACAGCATGATGGAGTGAGCCCAGTCACCCTGTCTTCTCTCCAGCGGCTGAAAAGACTCCAGGGAGAAGGGCCAGTCCAGGCCTCTCCCCAGCGGCGGATATGTTCCATGAGAGAGGCAGAGGTTGGCTGGGTGAGTGCTCTGTTTGAAACAATTTGTTTGGGGTACTGTGTGGGTACAGGCATTAGAGGACTGGAACTATGGACTAACTTCGGAGTCAACCCGTCTGGGGTCTCCTCCTGTGTTAGTCTCCTGCCGAAAGGGGAGAAATGTGACAGACCTAGCCAGGACACGGGCTTTTTGAGAGGACTAACTACGAGCCTCCTGCCCACCGATCATGGGCCCTGGATTTTAAGGGGCACAGGGTAAAGGAGAACATTCAATGCTGTATATATATGTATATATATAATGTGTGTGGTCTTATGCTGTTGGGACATACACTCTGATGCTAGTGTCATGAACTCAAGATGTTAATGGAGTTAGTTGATCCCATTGTCCTCTGCACAATGCAGGAGACGCTCCGTCTGTTACTGGTGGTCTCCTGCTATTGTGATGAGATGTCTTGTGGTGGTAATTATGATAATTTATAATCAACTGTGTTTAGCTCGGTGACCACAAGTCTGACTTGTAGTGAAATCCTGAGTCACATCAGCTGCTTAAAGGAATTAGCTAATTAGTTTATGTTAAGTTGTTACAAGTGTATTGTTAGAATAATATGAGCAGGAGGGGGGATCTCCTCTTCTACTGTATATAAATGTCATCTTTGTAATAAATCTTCAGTCCATGTTGGCACCAAGCAAGTGTTGTCTCGTTTGGTGCTTGGGAGCAGTTGGAATATCTTATACCTATATCCAGACTAGGGATGAGCCGAACACCCCCGGGTTCGGTTCGAACCAGAACCTTCGAACGGACCGAAAGTTCGCGCGAATTTTCGAACCCTATACGTTATAATGGACGCGAACGTTCGAAATCAAAAGTGCTAATTACAACGGCCAATATGCATGTTAATGTCATAAAACAGGTTTGGGGACCCGGGTCCTGCCCCAGGGGACATATATCAATGCAAAAAGAACTTTTAAAAACTAACGTTTTTTCGGGAGCAGTCATTTTAATGATGCATAAAGTGAAAAAAAAAAAGTGACATTTTCCTTTAAATATGGTACCTGGGGGGTGTCCAAAGTATGCCTGTGAAGTGGCATGTGTTTCCCGTGTTTAGAACTGTCCTTGCACAAAATGACATTTGTAAAGGAAAAAAAGAAGCCATTTAAAACCACTTGCGGCTTTAGGTTTGATCTTAAGTAGAATCTGAACAGGTACATTATGAAGTGTAGCTCCATCCCAAAAAAATCTATTTTTAAGCTTTTTGGAGAACATAGGGAGGGGTTATCACCCCTGTAACATTTGCTGTCTTTGCACATCTGTTCAGAACATGTCACCTCACTTTCCGTCCCAATGATAAATGTTTTTGGAAAAGTGGGGTTTTAATTGAAACAAGGATTGGTGATAAAGTATCAGTAGAGAGGAGATACCTTTTTCCCAAATTAAATCTAACAGGATAGAATTTCCCTTCCTAGGGGTAGATTTCCTCTCACTTCCTGTTTTCTCTTTCCATTTGCAAGTAGGAGTCGTTTGTAAGTTGGATGTTTGAAAGTAGGGGCCTGGCGTATATACTCTGCAGAAATTTGCCCTATTAGATGTTGGTGTAGCCACAAGACTGGTGGGCACAGGAATGGGCCCTGCTGTGAGTTAATAGATCAAGATTTGTAATTGCATGCACCTGTTGAACAGGGCAGAAAAATTGGGGGGTGGTGGTGGTGGTGGTGGTGGTGGTGGACGGTTTTGCCACAAGACTGTAAGCTCTCACAGTTACTCTTGGTGGGCGCAGGAATGGGCCCTGCTGTGAGTTATTAGATCAAGATTTGTAATTGCAAGCACCTGATGAACAGGGCAGAAAAATTGGGCCTTTGGCGGTGGTGGTGGACGGTGTTGCCACAAGACTGTAGGCCCTCATAGTTACTCTTGGTGGGCGCAGGAATGGGCCCTGCTGTGAACTATTAGATCAAGATTTGTAATTACCCGCCCCTGTTAAACAGGGGCTGAAAAATTGTGCCTTAGGCACTGGTGCTGGTGCCACAACACTGCAACCCCTCACAGAGACTGTACTTGGAGCACAGCAGTCACACGTGTTGCGAAGCATTTTTTTAAAAAATTGTAAGTACACGCCCCTGTTAAACAGGGGCTGAAAAATTGTGCCTTAGGCACTGGTGCTGGTGCCACAACACTGCAACACGGCCCTCACAGAGACTGTACTTGGAGCACAGCAGTCACACGTGTTGCGAAGCATTTTTTTAAAAAATTGTAAGTACACGCCCCTGTTAAACAGGGGCTGAAAAATTGTGCCTTAGGCACTGGTGCTGGTGCCACAACACTGCAACACGGCCCTCACAGAGACTGTACTTGGAGCACAGCAGTCACACGTGTTGCGAAGCATTTTTTTTAAAAAATTGTAAGTACACGCCCCTGTTAAACAGGGGCTGAAAAATTGTGCCTTAGGCACTGGTGCTGGTGCCACAACACTGCAACACGGCCCTCACAGAGACTGTACTTGGAGCACAGCAGTCACACGTGTTGCGAAGCATTTTTTTAAAAAATTGTAAGTACACGCCCCTGTTAAACAGGGGCTGAAAAATTGTGCCTTAGGCACTGGTGCTGTGGCATGGATCATTGAGGAGGAGGAAGAGGATAGTCAGTGAACATAAGAGGACAGTCACTCAGCATCAGCATAGGCAGTCTTGAAGGGATGTGACATTAAAAATTATTCGGTTATATCCGCCTCAGGTGCCTGGTAGCTGGTGGTGATCCAAGACTGATTCATTTTGATGAATGTCAGTCGATCAACCGAGGCGGTGGACAGGCGCACCCTATGATCAGTCACAAATCCTCCAGCAGCACTGAATGTGCGTTCGGAAAGAACGCTGGAGGCAGGACAGGCCAGTAGCTCAATTGCATACTGTGCAAGCTCTGGCCAGTGATCCATCCTCAGGACCCAGTAAGCCAGAGGATTTTCGGTGGGAAAGGTGTCCAAGTCTGACCTTGCCCCAAGGTATTCCTGCACCATGTATATCAGACGCTGGCGATGGTTGCTGGAACCGATCATACCTTGGGGCTGCGGACTAAAAAATTGTCTGAACGCATCGGTCAGACGTCCACCTTCCCCACCGCTCCTTCTGCCACTGACCGAAGCCTCAGCAACTCGTCGCCCAGGACCAGGAGTTTGTAGCCTCCCAGTTTCTGGGAACGCGTTGCACAGACCTTTCTGCAAGGCCTCCCTGAGATGTCTCATCCTCTGCTCCCTCTGCGACGGCAAGATAAGGTCCGCAACCTTACCCTTGTACCGCGGATCAAGGAGAGTGGCCAGCCAGTAATGGTCCCTCTCCTTGATCCGAAGAACACGAGGATCCTTCCGCAGGCTTTGCAGGATCAGGGAGGCCATGCAGCGTAGGTTAGCTGAGGCATTCGGTCCGGAGTCTTCTGGGTCACTGAGGATGACATGATCGCCAGCCACCTCCTCCCAGCCACGTACAAGTCCACTGGCTTGTTGGGACTGTACATCATCCCTAAAAGACTGCTGCTGCTGATGCTGAGTGCCAGGCTCCACCTCCATGCTCACACAATCCTCCTCCTCCTCCTCCTCCTCCTCCTCCTCATCCTCTTCCTGTGTGATGGGTGGGACAGAAGGAACACTGTCCGGATAAAGGGGGCCTTGAGAGGCAAGGAAGTCCTCCTCTTCCTGCCTCTGTTCTGCCTCAAGTGCCCTGTCCATTATCCCACGCAGCGTATGCTCCAACAGGTGGACAAGAGGGACAGTGTCACTGATGCATGCACTGTCACTGCTCACCATCCTCGTGGCCTCCTCAAATGGTGAGAGGACAGTGCATGCATCCCTGATCATGCTCCACTGACGTGGGGAAAAAAACCCAAGCTCCCCTGACCCTGTCCTGGTGCCGTAGTCGCAAAGGTACTCATTGATGGCCCTCTGCTGCGTGTGCAGTCGCTGCAGCATGGCCAACGTTGAGTTCCACCTGGTGGGCATGTCAGATATTAGGCGGTTCTTGGGCAGGTTCAGCTCCTTTTGCAGCTCAGTCAGCCGAGCACTGGCATTATAAGATCGGCGGAAATGCACACAGACTTTCCTGGCCTGCCTCAGGACATCCTGTAAGCCTGGGAACCTGCCCAAGAACCGCTGCACCACCAGGTTGAGGACGTGAGCCATGCAGGGCACATGGGTGAGCTGCCCCTGTCGCAGGGCGGAGAGGAGGTTGGTGCCATTGTCAGAAACGACCATTCCTGGCTTAAGCTGACGTGGCGTCAACCACCTCTCGGCCTGCCCCTGCAGAGCTGCCAGAACCTCTGGCCCAGTGTGGCTCCTGTCCCCCAAACACACCAGCGCAAGCACGGCATGGCATCTTTTTGCCTGCGTACTTGCGTAGCCCCTTGTACGCCTACGGAGCACCGCTGGTTCCAAGGACAGAGCACTGGAGGAAGAAGAAGAGGAGGGGGTGGAGGAGAGAGGTGTGTCACAACCAGTAGCAGTAGTCGCGTTTTGGAGGCGTGGTGGCGGAACAACCTCCAACACTACTGCACCTTGTCCTGCATCCCTCCCAGCTGCCAATAGAGTGACCCAATGGGCCGTGAAAGAAAGGTACCGTCCCTGTCCATGCCTGCTGGACCATGAGTCAGCGGTAATATGCACCTTACCGCTGACCGCCCTGTCCAGCGAGGCATGGACATTGCCCTCCACATGCCGGTAGAGAGACGGAATCGCCTTCCGCGAGAAAAAGTGGCGTTTGGGAACCTGCCACTGAGGAACCGCACATTGAACAAACTCACGGAAGGGGGCCGAGTCTACCAACTGAAAAGGCAGCAGTTGAAGTGCTAGCAATTTAGCAAGGCTAGCATTCAACCGCTGGGCATGTGGATGGCTGGGAGTGTACTTCTTTCTACGGTCCAGCAGCTGGGGCAGGGAAATTTGCCTGCTGCATTCGGACGTCGGTGTACTGCAAGTACTTGGTTGTGACACACCGAATTCTACACCTTCAGTCCTCTCAGAGCAGCTTTCAGAGAGGACTGAAGGTGTAGTGGGGATGGAGATCCCAGCTGAGGAGGAGCAAGGAGAGGTCCGCTTAGTTCTTTGGTGTGGGTCTTTTATGTGTGCCTGCCAACGAGCTGCATGGCAGGTCGCCATATGTCTGGTCATGCTTGTCGTGCCCAAGCGGCTGATGTTTTGGCCACGCGAGATACGCTTGAGACAAATATTGCAAATAGCAGTGGTGCGATCTGCTGCACTCGTCTCAAAAAAGGCCCACACCAAAGAACTTTTCTGATAACGTGCAGAGGCAGCGCCCTGCACAGGCGGAGCTCTGCGGTGTTGTACAGTTGCTGTGCTGGCCTCTACCTGGCCTCCAGGGGGCATCCTGCCTCGTTGGACATGTGACGCCGCATCCTCCTCCTCCTCGTCCTCCTCCTCATCCTCTCTCCCTTGAGGCACCCACGTGGAGTCAGTGACCTCATCATCCCCTCCCTCTTCACCACTAGAGCAAACCTGGCAGTAAGCTGCAGCTGGTGGAACTGTACTGCCAGATTCCTCAAGCTGGGTATCGTCATCCGAGCCTTCGAATCGTTGGGCATCCTCCTGGAGCATGTACCCAACACTGTGCTCAAAGAGTTCGGGGGACTCCTCAGGAGGACATGGTGGGTCTAGGGAAGGGGTGGCTGATGATGCTCTGTCAGTACCCTGAGCCTGGGTGAGAGAGGATGAGGAGGATGAGGAGGGCTTGGTCATCCATTCTACCAAGCCTTCAGCATGATGCGGCTCCACATGTCCAGCTGCCGAAAACAAAGACGCGCGTGTCCCATGGCCACGTGCTGATGACGATGCACGACCACGTCCACGTCCACGGCCACGTCCACTAGAAACAGAGACTGTCTGCCCTGTGTTCTTGGCTCTGCACGCTCTGCCTCCCCTTGGCGGTCTTCCAGCCATTGTAGTCGGTAGTCCTGTGGGTGCTGCTGAGAAGAAAATATAGGAGCTCTGTGTGATGCCACTAACACACTAGAAGTCCTATAGGTGCTTCTGCAAAGAAAATATAGGAGCTCTGTGTGATGCCACTAACACACTAGAAGTCCTGTGGGTGCTGCTGAGAAGAAAATATAGGAGCTCTGTGTGATGCCA
The DNA here is from genome assembly GCA_028564925.1 of Lithobates sylvaticus. Classification (NCBI taxonomy): domain Eukaryota; kingdom Metazoa; phylum Chordata; class Amphibia; order Anura; family Ranidae; genus Lithobates; species Lithobates sylvaticus. The sequence continues at coordinate 25,316 of JAQSEC010002021.1, read as the reverse complement.
CTAACACACTAGAAGTCCTATGGGTGCTTCTGCAAAGAAAATATAGGAGCTCTGTGTGATGCCACTAACACACTAGAAGTCCTGTGGGTGCTGCTGAGAAGAAAATATAGGAGCTCTGTGTGATGCCACTAACACACTAGAAGTCCTATAGGTGCTTCTGCAAAGAAAATATAGGAGCTCTGTGTGATGCCACTAACACACTAGAAGTCCTGTGGGTGCTGCTGAGAAGAAAATATAGGAGCTCTGTGTGATGCCACTAACACACTAGAAGTCCTATGGGTGCTTCTGCAAAGAAAATATAGGAGCTCTGTGTGATGCCACTAACACACTAGAAGTCCTGTGGGTGCTGCTGAGAAGAATATATAGGAGCTCTGTGTGATGCCACTAACACACTAGAAGTCCTGTGGGTGCTGCTGAGAAGAATATATAGGAGCTCTGTGTGATGCCACTAACACACTAGAAGTCCTATGGGTGCTTCTGCAAAGAAAATAGAGGAGCTCTGTGTGATGCCACTAACACACTAGAAGTCCTGTGGGTGCTTCTGAGAAGAAAATAGAGGAGCTCTGTGTGATGCCACTAACACACTAGAAGTCCTGTGGGTGCTGCTGAGAAGAATATATAGGAGCTCTGTGTGATGCCACTAACACACTAGAAGTCCTATGGGTGCTTCTGCAAAGAAAATAGAGGAGCTCTGTGTGATGCCACTAACACACTAGAAGTCCTGTGGGTGCTGCTGAGAAGAATATATAGGAGCTCTGTGTGATGCCACTAACACACTAGAAGTCCTATGGGTGCTTCTGCAAAGAAAATAGAGGAGCTCTGTGTGATGCCACTAACACACTAGAAGTCCTGTGGGTACTTCTGCAAAGAAAATAGAGGAGCTCTGTGTGATGCCACTAACACACTAGAAGTCCTGTGGGTGCTTCTGCAAAGAAAATAGAGGAGCTCTGTGTGATGCCAATAACACACTAGAAGTCCTATGGGTGCTTCTGCAAAGAAAATAGAGGAGCTCTGTGTGATGCCACTAACACACTAGAAGTCCTGTGGGTACTTCTGCAAAGAAAATAGAGGAGCTCTGTGTGATGCCACTAACACACTAGAAGTCCTGTGGGTGCTTCTGCAAAGAAAATAGAGGAGCTCTGTGTGATGCCAATAACACACTAGAAGTCCTATGGGTGCTTCTGCAAAGAAAATAGAGGAGCTCTGTGTGATGCCACTAACACACTAGAAGTCCTGTGGGTGCTTATGCAAAGAAAATAGAGGAGCTCTGTGTGATGGGACTAACACACTTCAAGTCCTATAGGTGCTTCTGGGAAGAAAATATTGCTCTGTGTGTGTAATGGGACTAACACACTTCAAGTCCTATAGGTGCTTCTGGGAAGAAAATATAGCTCTGTGTGTGTAATGGGACTAACACACTTCAAGTCCTATAGGTGCCTCTGGGAACAAAATATAGGAGCTCTGCCTGCCTGCCATGAACACACTACAAGTCCTATAGGTGCTTCTGGTAACAAAATATAGGAGCTCTGCCTGCCTGCCACTAACACACTACACGTCCTATAGGTGCTTCTGGGAAGAAAATATAGCTCTGTGTGTGTGATGGGACTAACACACTTCAAGTCCTATAAGTGCTTCTGGGAACAAAATATAGGAGCTCTGCCTGCCTGCCACGAACACACTACAAGTCCTATAGGTGCTTCTGGGAAGAAAATATAGCTCTGTGTGTGTAATGGGACTAACACACTTCAAGTCCTATAGGTGCTTCTGGGAACAAAGTATAGCTCTTTGTGTGTAATGGGACTAACACACTTCAAGTCCTATAGGTGCTTCTGGGAAGAAAATATAGCTCTGTGTGTGTAATGGGACTAACACACTACACGTCCTATAGGTGCTTCTGGGAAGAAAATATAGCTCTGTGTGTGTGATGGGACTAACACACTTCAAGTCCTATAAGTGCTTCTGGGAACAAAATATAGGAGCTCTGCCTGCCTGCCACGAACACACTACAAGTCCTATAGGTGCTTCTGGGAAGAAAATATAGCTCTGTGTGTGTAATGGGACTAACACACTTCAAGTCCTATAGGTGCTTCTGGGAACAAAGTATAGCTCTTTGTGTGTAATGGGACTAACACACTTCAAGTCCTATAGGTGCTTCTGGGAAGAAAATATAGCTCTGTGTGTGTAATGGGACTAACACACTTCAAGTCCTATAGGTGCTTCTGGGAAGAAAATATAGCTCTGTGTGTGTAATGGGACTAACACACTTCAAGTCCTATAGGTGCTTCTGGGAAGAAAATATAGCTCTGTGTGTGTGATGGGACTAACACACTTCAAGTCCTATAGGTGCTTCTGGGAAGAAAATATAGCTCTGTGTGTGTAATGGGACTAACACACTTCAAGTCCTATAGGTGCTTCTGGGAAGAAAATATAGCTCTGTGTGTGTAATGGGACTAACACACTTCAAGTCCTATAGGTGCTTCTGGGAAGAAAATATAGCTCTGTGTGTGTAATGGGACTAACACACTTCAAGTCCTATAGGTGCTTCTGGGAAGAAAATATAGCTCTGTGTGTGTAATGGGACTAACACACTTCAAGTCCTATAGGTGCTTCTGGGAAGAAAATATAGCTCTGTGTGTGTGATGGGACTAACACACTTCAAGTCCTATAGGTGCTTCTGGGAAGAAAATATAGCTCTGTGTGTGTAATGGGACTAACACACTTCAAGTCCTATAAGTGCTTCTGGGAACAAAATATAGGAGCTCTGCCTGCCTGCCACGAACACACTACAAGTCCTATAGGTGCTTCTGGGAAGAAAATATAGCTCTGTGTGTGTAATGGGACTAACACACTTCAAGTCCTATAGGTGCTTCTGGGAACAAAGTATAGCTCTTTGTGTGTAATGGGACTAACACACTTCAAGTCCTATAGGTGCTTCTGGGAAGAAAATATAGCTCTGTGTGTGTGATGGGACTAACACACTTCAAGTCCTATAGGTGCTTCTGGGAAGAAAATATAGCTCTGTGTGTGTAATGGGACTAACACACTTCAAGTCCTATAGGTGCTTCTGGGAAGAAAATATAGCTCTGTGTGTGTAATGGGACTAACACACTTCAAGTCCTATAGGTGCTTCTGGGAAGAAAATATAGCTCTGTGTGTGTAATGGGACTAACACACTTCAAGTCCTATAGGTGCTTCTGGGAAGAAAATATAGCTCTGTGTGTGTAATGGGACTAACACACTTCAAGTCCTATAGGTGCTTCTGGGAAGAAAATATAGCTCTGTGTGTGTAATGGGACTAACACACTTCAAGTCCTATAGGTGCTTCTGGGAACAAAGTATAGCTCTTTGTGTGTAATGGGACTAACACACTTCAAGTCCTATAGGTGCTTCTGGGAAGAAAATATAGCTCTGTGTGTGTGATGGGACTAACACACTTCAAGTCCTATAGGTGCTTCTGGGAACAAAATATAGCTCTGTGTGTGTAATGGGACTAACACACTTCAAGTCCTATAAGTGCTTCTGGGAACAAAATATAGGAGCTCTGCCTGCCTGCCACGAACACACTACAAGTCCTATAGGTGCTTCTGGGAAGAAAATATAGCTCTGTGTGTGTAATGGGACTAACACACTTCAAGTCCTATAGGTGCTTCTGGGAACAAAGTATAGCTCTTTGTGTGTAATGGGACTAACACACTTCAAGTCCTATAGGTGCTTCTGGGAAGAAAATATAGCTCTGTGTGTGTGATGGGACTAACACACTTCAAGTCCTATAGGTGCTTCTGGGAACAAAATATAGCTCTGTGTGTGTAATGGGACTAACACACTTCAAGTCCTATAGGTGCTTCTGGGAAGAAAATATAGCTCTGTGTGTGTGATGGGACTAACACACTTCAAGTCCTATAGGTGCTTCTGGGAACAAAATATAGGAGCTCTGCCTGCCTGCCACGAACACACTACAAGTCCTATAGGTGCTTCTGGTAACAAAATATAGGAGCTCTGCCTGCCTGCCACTAACACACTACAAGTCCTATAGGTGCTTCTGGTATCAAAATATAGGAGCTCTGCCTGCCTGTCACTAACACACTACAAGTCCTATAGGTGCTTCTGGTAACAAAATATAGGAGCTCTGCCTGCCTGCCACTAACACACTACAAGTCCTATAGGTGCTTCTGGTATCAAAATATAGGAGCTCTGCCTGCCTGTCACTAACACACTACAAGTCCTATAGGTGCTTCTGGTAACAAAATATAGGAGCTCTGCCTGCCTGCCACTAACACACTACAAGTCCTATAGGTGCTTCTGGTAACAAAATATAGGAGCTCTGCCTGCCTGTCACTAACACACTACAAGTCCTATAGGTGCTTCTGGTAACAAAATATAGGAGCTCTGCCTGCCTGTCACTAACACACTACAAGTCCTATAGGTGCTTCTGGTAACAAAATATAGGAGCTCTGCCTGCCTGCCACTAACACACTACAAGTCCTATAGGTGCTTCTGGTAACAAAATATAGGAGCTCTGCCTGCCTGTCACTAACACACTACAAGTCCTATAGGTGCTTCTGGTAACAAAATATAGGAGCTCTGCCTGCCTGCCACTAACACACTACAAGTCCTATAGGTGCTTCTGGTAACAAAATATAGGAGCTCTGCCTGCCTGCCACGAACACACTACAAGTCCTATAGGTGCTTCTGGTAACAAAATATAGGAGCTCTGCCTGCCTGCCACGAGCACACTACAAGCCCCTCTTTGTCAATCAATCTTTGTAACTGAATCTATCTAACTCAATCTCTGCAAGTGAATCTCTCTCTCTATCTATCTAAATGCAGCAGAGTGTCACAGGAACAGCCTGCTCAATCTGCGCCGGAACAGCATGTGACCGGCGCAGACGGCGTGGCGGCGTTTTATAGGGGGGGGCGTGTACTACAGCCCCTGAGCTGTAATTGGCTACAGGCGTCCTGCCTGTAGCCAATTATGGCTCTTCGAGTTTCCGGGGCTGTGATTGGCCAAGCATGCGGGGTCACAGTGCATGCTTGGCCAATCATCAGCCAGCAATGCACTGCGTCGGCCGCGCCGGCCGCAATGCATTGCGGGGCCGCTCGCATCACACGAACGTGATGCGAGCGGCCAAAATAGTTCTGGGCTCGCCGAGCGAGCGAACGCCCGGTGCTCGATGCGAACGTGGGTTCGCATCGAGCACCGGGCCCATCCTTAATCCAGACTGAGAGGAAGTGATATATGACGAACGCACTCAAGAGGAGTGTAGGGACGTTCCGTCACAGGGGCAATGCTAAAATGGTTGCCTTTTTATTTAACGTATGCTGTAGTTGCCAAGTAATCAGCAGAATAAATTCAGTGGATTTGACTGCTTTTACTTAAATCTCTGACACCTTTGAAGCAAACTGTGTATAACCCCCACAGGGCTCTGGGTTTTCTCCCTCACTCCAAAGACATGCTGATAGATTAATTGGCTCCTGTATAAATTGGCCCTAGTATATGTATGCTGTATATGAATGTGAGATAGGGACCTTAGATTGTAAGCTCCTTGAGGGCAGGGACTCATGTGAATGTACGATATTGCTGTGTAAATTGTTGATGCTTTAACCCAATTTAATTTAGCTGTTGTGTAGAAAATTGATGTTCAGTCCCATCTTTCTGCTTCATGAATATACTATATTGGGATGTATTGTATTGATTAGACAATTGGATTGTGCTACAGATGATACACTGGAAAATATACCAATAATTGCAAATGTTAGTAGAAGCAAATTAGTTATGATCCCTATGTAGGTTTCATTTTTATTATTTTTCTCTTCTCCCATCAATATATATATATATAAAATTGTTGGCATTATATAAACACCTGTAATTAATAAATAAAATAATAACTATTAATTTAAATTAATAATAATAAACTCTGTTTTTAATCACTTTCAGCAGCGGATGTCTCAGTGCCTAATTACAAAATGGGCAGAGTAGGCCATTTAAGGGCCCCGCGACAATGGATCAAAATAATATTGTTTTGATCTTGAAAGAAAAAGACAGAATAACTGAATCAACTCAAAGAAAGGAAAACTTTACATTATAAGCCCCTTTCACACAGGCTATCCTATCAGCTTGAAAAAAGGAGCGTGACTGCCATTCCATTTGTAGGACGCATTCTCGGAAACGTGACACACGCCAAGTGATGTCATCACCCCTCGCGCCTCGCTCCATGAGCGCCCTCGCTTTGATACCCGTTCCATTTTCCGTCCGACTTCCTAGTAACGAGCGTAGGAACTTCACGGCAGGAGCCATCGCCTTGGTTGACAGACACTGATGATAGCTTCACATGATGCCTCCATTCTACTTGTTCTACTCGCTATGTGAGTTGTCAGTTACCTTTTTACTCATTAAAGTGGTTTTACTCCTACACTTATGCTGCGTACACAAGATGAGAGCTTTTCATTGGAAAATGTGACCGTGTGTAGGCTCCATCGGAATTTTGCTGGCCGAATTCCCGCCAGCAAACATTTGAGAGCATGTTCTCAATTCTTCTGACGGAAGAGGTTTCTATCGGAAATTCTGATTCTGATGTAGCAATTCCGACGCGCAAAATTCCTACGCGTGCTCAGAAACAATTTGACGCATGCTTGGAAGCATTGAACTTCATTTTTTCTCGTCTCGTCGTAGTGTTATACGTCACCGCGTTCTTGACGGTCGGAATTTGGTGTGACCGTGTGTAGGCAAGACAGTTTGAGTGGAATTCCATCAAAATCCGTTGGGAAAACCATCAGAGCTTTTTCCGACGAGAATTCCGATCGTGTGTACGCGGCGTTAGAGGTGCTTCTCTCTTTTATATCTTAAGCCACTGCTGAAATCCACTTCAGGTTTTTAACTAGGAAGCTGCTGTTTGTGGATGGACTAATAATACCACTGTAAGACTTTGAGATAGTATGTCTCCTTTCATGAACATTTCTGTCATCCTTTACTGTATGTTCTCCCACCCATACCTATATCAATATATCCTATATTTGCTAGGACACAGCACATTGGATTTTTACCAGTATAGTGCCACTATTGTCAAATAGTTTTTGTCCGATCAGGTCCGCCTGTTAGTTTTTCAGGTGGACCTGATTGGACCCTCCATTCACCCCCATGGAGGAGCGGATGTCAGCGTTGACATGTCTGCTGACATCCATCACTATCTGATCCAATCCTGTCTGCCAAATCCAGACGGATGGTGGTTCTATTTTCCCGATTTCTCCATAGGGGAGAGTGGGGCTGTGTCCGTCTCCGTTCTGCACAGTGAGCAGAGACGGACATGTCATCTGCCGGCTCAGCGGGGATCAGCGCAGCAATCCCCCGCTGAGCAAGCAAAGTCCATCAGGCGGAGGCACCCGTGTGAAAGGAGACCAAGACTCTATAGAGAAAACCCAATAACGACATGGGTAAGATCACCTTTGCAGAAAGATCTGTAAGGTGAACTTACACAGGACCCCTCCTCACGCCCCCCCTCCAGTCCCGCTGACCTGGAACGCGGCGATCTCCCGTTCTGAGTCCTGCTATAGCCGCCTCATGGATCTGTGACTTAGAAATCTCTGCAGCTTAATCTCAAAAACGTACCCCGTCAGGAGGTACAATTAGGAGCATTCTAATTGACCAATCAGAAACCACGTAGCCCTTCCTGTCAGCGGGGAAGAAGAAGAGTGAAAGCCAAGGGGATTTCTAAGCCCTGGAGGGGCTGAGCTCTCTCTCTGACGTCAGCCGGGTGGTCACATGACCGCCGTGCTGGCTGCTCAGCTCCTCCAGCTGTAGCCCAGGGATCGGAGTAGCAGAGTGGCCGGAAGTCACGTGACTGGCCTGAAGATCTCTAAAAAAAGGTATTTAGAAGCATCGTTTTCAGTATACATTTATACAGTGCATTATCGCTGAATAAAGCAGAGGGGCAGGCAGTGAAATGTCTTACATTTAAATGTACTACGAATACATATACGAATACGAATACTACGAATCCAGGGGGGGGGGGGCTGAGAGAGCTCACACAGACACATGAAGCTGACAGGCAGGGAGGGGAGGGGGGAGAGGACAGAGGGGGATAGTGGAGAGCTGCGGATGATGGAGGGACGTAAAACTGACCATGATAGCCACGGCTCAGCAGCCATGATTATCGTGGTCAGCTCACAGAGGGGGACACAGGAAGTGGCAGGATTAGCCAGGTTTTTTACAGTTTAGAGAGGGGCACATTACACAGCACAAGCACTGTGCTGTTTAACCGCTTGCGGACCAGCCACCGCAGTTAAACTGCGGCAGGTTGGCTCTGCTGCACAAAATCATGTAGCTGTACATGATCTTGTGACGTCCGGATAGCACCCGCCGCAAGCTGCGTGAGTCCGACCGCAGGTCCCGTGGACTCGATGTCCGCAGGATACCCGCAATCGTCTCACGGAGAGGAAGAACGGGGAAATGCTGATGTAAACAAGCATTTCCCCATTCTGCCTAGTGACAGGACTCTGATCACAGCTCCCTGTAATCGGGAGCGGAGATCAATGTCCTGCCACACGTAGCCTATCCCCCCCACAGTTAGAATCATTCCCTAGGACACACTTAACCCCTACAGCGCCCCCTCCTGGTTAACCCCTTCACTGCCAGTCACATTTACACAGTAATCAATGCATTTTTAATCGCACTGATCGATGTATAAATATGAATGGTCTCACAAAAAGCACCAAAAGTGTCCGATGTGTCCGCCATAATGTCACAGTCACGATAAAAATCGCTGATCGCCGACATTACTTAATAAAAATGCCATAAAACTATGCCCTATTTTGTAGACGCTATAACTTTTGCGCAAACCAATCAATAAACTCTTATTGCGATTTTTTTTCCCAAAAATATGTAGAAGAATACGTATCGCCTAAACTGAAGAAAAAAAAACATTTTATATATTTTTTGGGGATATTTATTATAGCAAAAAATATTGCTTTTTTTTCAAAATTGTCGCTCTTTTTTTGTTTATAGTGCAAAAAATTTTAACCGCAGAGGTGATCAAATACCCCCCAAAAAAAGCTCTATTTGTGGGGAAAAAAAGGACATCAATTATGTTTGGGAGCCACTTCGCACGACCGCGCAATTGTCAGTTAAAGCGACGCAGTGCCAATCGCAAAAAGTGGTCTGGTCAGGAAGGGGGTAAATCCTTCCGGGGCTGAAGTGGTTAACCTGCTATAAGGGAACAGTTTTTTTTTTTTTCGTTACAAACACTTTAAAGTCCATGAACCACAGACATCAGGTTCACATTACAGTTTTCATTTAAAAGCCCATGTTCTTTTAGGTGTCAGTTTGTAAAAAGAATTTTAGTGCAACCTACGTACAGCGCGTGTAATGTACCGTAGTAATGGTCATCTCTATCTACTTAGTTCAATGTTATCTCACTAGAGCGCACTCAAAACAAACCTCCAGAAACCTGCGAGGGGGGCCCCAAGGTTTCAACTGCCAACAGAGTTCTGGCACTGCAGCTTCTTTAACTTTTAAAGTGCATTTTATGCATTAAGATAAAAAACCTTATGCCTGCAGCAGCCCCCCTCATACTTACCTGAGCCCCATCTCGATCCAGCGATGTTGCACAAGAGCCTCGGCTGTCCGGGGACTCTCCCTAATTGACTGAGACAGCAGTGGGTGCCATTGGCTCCCGCTACTGTCAATCAAAGCCAGTGAGCCAATGAGGACAGAGGAGGGGTGAGGCCGAGCTGCAACTCCGTCTCTGAATGGACCCACAGAGCAGCGGCTCAGCTCTGGTGCCCCCACAGCAAGCTGCTTGCTGTGGGGACACTCAGCAGGAGGGAGGGGCCAGGAACACCAGCGGGGGACCCAAGAAGAGGAGGATCGGGGCTGCTCTGTGCAAAACCATTACACAGAGCAGGTAAGTACAACATGTTTGTTATCTTTAAACAAACAAAAACAAGACTCTAATATCACTATAATCCTTGCCTATATTCCAGTTTAAAGTGGTTGTAAAGCCTCAAGGCATTCTATGCAGTAAGGTGAAAAACCCTCTGTGCTGCAGCCCCCCCCCCTTTTTTCTTACCTGAGCCTGATCCGATCCAGCAATGTGCATGAGCGTAGCGTCTCCAGCCGCTGTCTCTCTCCTCATTGGACAGATTAATAGCAGCGGGAGCCATTGGCTATTGTTGCTGAGGGAATCTATTGTTGCTGGGGGATCTATTGATGCTGGCGAAAGTCTATTACCGCTGGCGGGATCTATTGTTTCTGGGGGGGGGGGTCAACTGTTGATGGGAGAATACTACTGTTGAGGGAGGGGGCTTATGTTGCTGGCTGCTGGAGAGTATATTGATACTGAATGCTGGGAGATCTATTGTTGCTGGGGGGTATTTTCTTGTGGGGTGATCTATTGTTGCTGGGGGGATCTATTGTTGCTGGGGATATCTATTGTTAATGTGAGGGATCTATTGTTGCTGGGGGTGTCTATTGTTAATGTGAGGGATCTATTGTTGCTGGGGATATCTATTGTTAATGTGAGGGATCTATTGTTGCTGGGGGTGTCTATTGTTGCTGGGAGGGATCTATTGTTGCTGGTGAATCTATAGTTGCTGTGAGAGGGATCTATTGTTGCTGGGGAGATGGCTTGTTCTTGGGGGATCTATTGTTGCTGAGGGAATCTATTGTTACTGGGGGATCTAACACATTTATTTAAAGTAGTAAATACAATTCAGGATATTAAAACATGACATAATCCTAATTACCGTGCAGTGTTTAAAATTGCTTATTTGATTTAGAGATTTATTTAAAAGCTTTGTTTATGTTAAAAGATTATTTAATTAATAAGTTCAAAAAATTATGTTTGTTTACATTGATAAATGTTTTTTTAATAAAAAATGTTTTAATACATTTTAACCACTTTCAGCCCCGGACCAATTTGCAGCCAAAGGACCAGGCCCCTTTTTGCGATTCGGCACTGCGTCGCTTTAACTGACAATTGCGCGGTCGTGGGACGTGGCTCCCAAACAAAATTGACGTCCTTTTTTTCCCACAAATAGAGCTTTCTTTTGGTGGTATTTGATCGCCCCTGCGGTTTTTATTTTTTTGCGCTATAAACAAAAATTGACAGCGACAAGCGACAATTTTGAAAAAAATTGAATATTTTTTACTTTTTGCTATAATAAATATCCCCAAAAAATATATAAAAAAAACATTTTTTTTCCTCAGTTTAGGCCGATACGTATTCTTCTACATATTTTTGGTAAAAAAAATCGCAATTAGCGATTATTGATTGGTTTGCGCAAAAGTTATAGCGTTTACAAAATAGGGGATAGTTTTATAGCATTTTTATTAATATTTTTTTTTTTTACTAGTAATGGCGGCGATCAGCGATTTTTTTATTGTGACTGCGACATTATGGCGGACACATCGGACATTTTTGACACATTTTTGGGACCATTGTCATTTATACAGCAATCAATGCTATTTAAATGCATTAATTCCTGTATAAATGACACTGGCAGTGAAGGGGTTAACCACAAGGGGGCAGTGTAGGGGTTAAGTATGCCTAGGGGTGTGTTTCTTACTGTGGGGGGGCGTGGCTGTCAGCTAGTGAATGCTGATCTCTGCTCCAATCACAGGGAGCAGAGATCGGCGTCACTAGTTGCTAGGCAGAACGGGGAGATGCTGTTTATTTCCGCATCTCTCCGTTCTGCCTTCCCGTAAGACGATCGCGGGTGTCCCCGCGGCGATCGAGTCCGCGGGAACCGCGGTCGGCCTCACGGGGGTCCCGACCGGCGCGGGAGTGCGCCGCTCCCGATGGCACGGACGGCAGTAAGGAGATACTTATATATACGCCCTCCTGCCTGTCCGTGCCATTCTGCCGACGTATATCATCGTGCGCCGGTCGGGAACCGGTTAAAATGTCTGTTAACATTTATTTATAAGAGTGTGTGTATGTGTGTGTGTATATACTGTATATATATATATATATATATATATATATATATATATATAGAAACACACACAGACGCACGTGTGTTTGAGCTTTGGTTTGAGGTGCACACCCTGATGCATTAGGCTGCGCATGCCTATGGCTGGTACCATGACTGCTGCCCCAGGTTTTCTGTTTTAGGGTGGCTCCCTTCTCTTGCAGCATCCTATGGAGCCACTCTTGCATGCAGGGACTAGAGTTGTGTCTCCCGGCACTGTGTGCATCAATAGAAACTCTCATCTCAGTCCCATAGCGTAGGATACCAAGACACTCCTCTGCTCCTCCTCTCCCCTCCCTTCTCCAAGCTCCAGACTGTACTGTCCACTGTTAACTTTTTCCTGGGAGCACAGGAAGCTCCGGGAAGCAGCACTGAGAGAGCAGGAGCCAGCAGCAATGAAAGTCTTACATTTCTTGTATTCTATTGCAACTGTACTGTCTCTTGCTGTCTCTTAGCTGCGCAAACTGTTGGCGCTATATAAATCCTGTATAAAAATACGTTGCTGGGTTAAGAATTTTAAGTAATAGTTTGAAGAATGTTTATTTTATTGTGCTTAACCACTTCCCGCCCGGCCTATTGCAGAATGATGGCCGGTCGGTGGTTCAGTTATCCTGACTGGGCGTCATATGACGTTCAGCAGGTTAACAGCCGCCGCGCGCCCGTGCAGGCTCACATAGCGGCGGTCAGTGGTGTGGTGTGTCAGTCTGACACACCGCTACACCGATCTCTGTAAAGAGCCTCTGATAGAGGCTATTTACCACGTGATCAGCCGTGTCCAATCCTCATTCGCATCTGACAGATGCGAGTAGAGGAGAGACGATCGGCTGCTCTCCTGACAGGGGGGTCTGTGCTGATTGTTTATCAGCACAGCCCCCACGCAGATGCCCACACTGGACTACCAGGGATGCCACCAGGGCCACCAGGGATGCCCACAACAGATGGATGACCAAGGGTGCCACCCTAGACCACCAGGGATGCCAGTAAGTGCCCAAATAATGCCAATCAGTGCCCACACATCTTGCCATTCAGTACCAGTCAGTCAGTGCCTGCCAGATGTCTCCTCATCAGTGATGCCCAGCAGTGCCATCTATCAGTGTCCATCAGTGCCACCCATCAGTGTCCATCAGTGCCACCTATCAGTGCCCATCAGTGCCCATCTATCAGTACTAGAAAGCTTGGAGATACAGGACTGTCAACGGTACAGATTAATAAATTCAGCAAAATACTGTTATATATAAAAAATAGATTTATTTAGAAAAAAGTTTTAGGTTAAAAACCAAAAAAAAGGGGAAGAGATTAGTGCAGATTACAGCATTTCCTATAGTTCTAGGTCTATACACACAACCTATAATAAACAAACAGGAAAATGCTACAATCGAATACACAAGAAAAATTTTCAACATGTTTTGCCGATGTGGCTTCTTCAGGAAAAAGACGTATAGCATTTATTTTAGATAAAAGAAGTATATTTAGATCTAGATGTATATATAAAAAAGAGAGACACAAAATTAGTATAATGTATTTAACAAAATATTTTAAATAGCCCACCTATCAGTGCCAATCAGTGCCCATCTGTGCCACCCATAAGTACCCATCAGTGCCGTCTATCAATTCCCATCAGTGCCGCCTATCAGTGCCCATCATCATTGCCCATCAGTGCCACCTCATCAGTTCCAACTCATTGGTGCCACCTCATCAGTGCTGCCTATCAATGCCCACCAGTGGTGCCCATCAGTGCCGCCTATCAGTGACCATCAGTGCCACCTCATCAGTTCCAACTCATTGGTGCCACCTCATCAGTGCTGCCTATCAATGCCCACCAGTGGTGCCCATCAGTGCCGCCTATCAGTGCCCATCAGTGCCACCTCATCAGTTCCAACTCATTGGTGCCACCTCATCAGTGCCCATCAGTGCCATCTTATCAGTGCCTATTAGTAAAGCCTCATCAGTGCCCCTCAGTGAAGGAGTAAACTTATTTATTTACAACATTTTATAACAGAAACAAAGAAAAACTTATTTTTTTTCAAAATTGTCTGTATTTTTTTATTTGTTGTGCAAAAAATAAAAATGCCAACAGTGATCAAATACCACCAAAAGAAAGCTCTGTTTGTGGGAACAAAATGATAAAAAATTTGGTTGGGTACAGTGTTGTATGACCGCGCAATTGTCCTTCAAAATGCGACAGCGCTGAAAGCTAAAAATTGGCTTGGGCAGGAAGGGACAAAAGTGCCTGGTATTGAAGTGGTTAAAGGCCCTGTCTCTCTCTCCACGGGGTCCCGGCTCAAGGTTGGATAGATTGATAGCAGCGCAGCCATTGGCTCTAGGGTTGCCACCTTTTCTTCAAGTCAAACCCGAACACTTTAGCGACGCACAGCTATTGTTTCTATAGTATAAGTTATACATATATTTTGCAATTAAATAATCTCATTTCTAATCATATGAAGTAATAACAAGAGTCCCCCTTTACATCAGAGTTCCCCTTTCATATCTGAATCTACATAGTTCCCTTACACTGTAAGGGGGGACTCTGCAGACTCTGATGTAAGGGAGAACTCTGGGGACTCTAACATAAGGGATGCTCTGGGAACCCTGATTTAAGGGGAACACTGAGCACTCTGATGTGCGGAGAGGACTCTGATGTGCGTGGGAACACTGTGGCCTCTGGTGTAAAGGGGAACTCTGCTGTAAGGGGTGCTCTGAGAACCCTGATTTGCCTTAGTGTACTCACTCAGAGGCAGGAGAGAGAAGGGGGGAGACTTCAGTCACAGTTGGATGGATGGTGACCTCACTCACCCCTTGGCAGTCAGCACCTCTCATCCAGATGTATCTGAGGCTGCTGGACTTCACATTTCCAGGCCCCAACTTTCCTTCTCTGGGGCACAGCGCTGGGGAATGGAGTGTGGGCAGACACAGAGGGGTAGGCGGGAGGAAGAGGAGCAGATCACGCCCTCTCTCCTCTTCCATCTGTATGTGGGGGGAACTGTTAGTGCTGGCTTTGGGCAGTGTGAAAGAGAGTGTAACAGACACTCTCAGCTTAGACAACTGCAGCCAGCAACCCTGCTGGGAGGCCATAGTCCAGTCTGAATCATGTGTCCGGGTTTCAGGCAGTCTGAAACCCGGACACATGATTCCAAACCCGAACTGTCCGGGTGAATCCCGGACAGGTGGCAACCCTAATTGGCTCCCGCTGCTGTCAATCAAATCCAATGATGCGGGGGGCGGGGGCCGAGTCCAGCATTCGTGTCTGTGGACGCAAATGCTGGACTCGGGAGTGCAACCGCAAGGTAACCCCCTCGGGATATCGCTTTTCCTAGGGGATTATCTGATGTGGGGAGGAGCCGCGAGAGCTTCCAGGGGACCCCAGAAGTTGGTGTTCGGGGCCACTCTATGCAAAACGTGCTGCACAGTGGAGGTAAGTATGATATGTTTGTTATTTAAAAAAATAAAAAAATAAAAAACGATCCTTTACAATCACTTTAATGTGTTAAATGGGAAAAGAATGATGTGGGTTTAATACTACTTTGAGCTTTGACTTGACTGAATAATTGACCTAGAAAGGAACGGTGATAAGCGGAATACGCGTAGTATTTGCACACACCTTCAGCAGCTGTTTCTTTTTTCTTTTTTTTTTGATTTTCTTAGTAAAATAGCCGCAGCCCGTTTGGGACAAGCCGTGTAATGACAGCGAGCGATGGAAATGATTGCAGCCGAGGTACAATGGAACATCATCCCTTTTCTCCTCCTGCCCTGTTTACTTAAATGACATCTGCCAGAAGAAGCTATTCATTAGGTTGGAAAAGTGGTGGTTTCTCGTCAACCAACTCTCATCACGTCTGATGGGCTCGGTATTTCCACTTGTAATATCACATTCATGTACAATTTCTCATAAGAGCAGCCAAATGAGCGTTAAAAAGGAGACAAATTGCCGCCTAGCAATTTGAGGTCCTTTTTTTCTTCTGCAAACGGCAAGGCTGAAAAGCCGTATGTTTACTAAAACCTGGGTGAAAAGTGCCTCCGGAAATACTTCTTGGCGTATAAATAATGCATACGTGTGCAGCTGTAAATATTGTTACTTCAAATATCATCGGTATGAAGGTTTTCACTTATTTATTTTATTTTGAGCTAAGAAATGCCGTTCTTTCCATTATAGAGCAACACAAGAAAAATACTTATAGCTGCATTTAGTATTAAACTGTTCAACTCCATGTATTTGCAGTAGCTGTATTTTAATTATTCTTATTTATTAATCTATTGGAAATCTGGATCAACTTTTTTTTATTTTTTTGTTTTTTATTGGTTTTAGAAAAGTACGTTACAAAACAGATCCTTTGGGCATTCCCAAAGAAAACATAATCCCAGATAGCAAGCAATTATTATTATTATTATTATTATAATTACACAGGATTTATATAGCGCCGACAGTTTACACATTGCTTTACAATATAAAAAGGAGACAATACAGTTATAATACAATGAAATACAAGACGATTAAGAGGACCCTGCTCAGAAGAGCTTACACTCTAATCGGGTGCGGCAGGTGGTACAAAAGCTTGTAACTGTGGGGAATGAGCTGATTAGACATGTGCAATTGTTTTTTTTTTTTTTTTTTTCGTTCATTCGTTTTCGTACGAATGAACGAATGATTCGCAAAATTTTTTAACGAATAACGAATCGTTCGAATCGAACGAATCCGATTAACGAATCGTTCGAATCGAACGAATCCGATTAACGAATCGTTCGAATCGAACGAATCCGATTAACGAATCGTTCGAATCGAACGAATCCGATTAACGAATCATTTGAATCGAACGAATCCGAAAAACAACGAAGATCCGAAAAAAACAAATTAGAAACAACGAAAGTACGAAAGAAGAAAATCCGAAAAACGAAAACAGGAACAACGAAAATGAACGAAAAAATTCGTACATTCGTAACTTTTTTTTTTTGTTGAATTGGTAATTTTCCGTGTCCCTTACAATGGCGCTGCTTAATGTGCTTCGAATAGATTGAACGAAAAAATTTGTACATTCGTAACTTTTATTTATTTTTTTCGAATCTTAATTTTCCGTGTCTCTTACAATGGCGTTGCTTAACGTGCTTCGAATGGATTGAATGAAACAATTCGTACATTCGTAACTTTTTTTTTCGATTCGTAATTTTCCGTGTCTCTTAAAATGTAATAATAGCATACACATTACATAAAATTATGAATTATGCTCCGATTACGAATCTACGAATGTTACGAATGTACGAATAAATACGAATGCGTCCGAATTTCGAATAAACGAAAATTAAACTAACGAAAAAAACTAATCAACAAAAAAATAACTCTTACGAATGTACGAATCGTTACGAATACGAACAACGACGACTTACGAATTTACGAATCGTTACGAATCAACGAAACGAAAAAAACGAAACGAAAATAAACGAAAAAAACGAAACGAAAATAAACAAATTTTTTTGTTGTGCACATGTCTAGAGCTGATGGAAGTGGTAGAAGATTAGTTGGAGACGTGATAGGCTTTCCTGAAGAGATGAGTTTTCAGGGATCGCCTGAAGGTAGCTAGAGTAGGAGATAGCCGGACAGGTTGAGGTAGTGAGTTCCAGAGGATGGGAGAGGCTCTGGAGAAATCCTGGAGATGAGCATGGGAGGAGGAGACAAGAGAGCTTGAGAGTAGGAGGTCTTGAGAAGAGCGGAGAGGACGATTTGGGTGATATTTGGAAACAAGATTGGTGATGGAGCTCGGGGCAGAGTTGTGAATGGCTTTGTATGTTGTGTTTAGTATTTTTAATTTTTATTCGCTAGGTGATTGGGAGCCAGTGTAGGGATTGGAGGAGAGGGTTGGCAGACACTGAGCGGTTGGTAAGCTGGATAAGTCTGGCAGCAGCATTCTTGATAGACTGAAGAGGGGATAGCAAGTTTTAAAAAAAGTTTGCTGCAAGTTTGAAAATGACTTACTAAGCTATTGCTAGACTTGCCAGGCTTCACAAGGTTGTGGCACAAATGCAGCAAGTCCAGATCAACTTTCTTTTGTAAAAATTCTGCAAGTCTGCTGCAAGTTCTGGTTCAGTTATGTTGTTCAACAGTCTTCCCACCACAGGGGGCACTGTGGCTGAATTGTCATGCTGTAGACTGGCAGAGCTCTTGCTGTAGACTCAACACTACAACTTTGCTCTTGCTAGAGACTCGCTATGCAAATTTGCTACAAATTGGAAAAGTGTCAACTAGAACTTGTGCTTCAAATGCTCTGCAAGTGTGCAGCTTGCCAATGAAAATGTGCAGCAAGTTACCAGATTTACAAATCAACACTGCCATACATTTGTGGCAAGTTATCCTTGCTATCTGGGATGTATGACATAATAGAACACAACAATCCCAACGTAGTCACAACTCGAGTACCCCTTGATCAACGAGGGTAGGAGCATCACATGACCAAGGTAGGCAATCAGGAGACAGAGGATAAGCACTATCATAGTGACATAGTACATATCAGATTTCAGAAAAACAAGCTAGAAAATTAAGAATAGAACACAATAAATAATAAAGTGCAATATGAGCAACATTTAGTCCCAGGGTAGATAATAAAAGGTAAAGAGGGGGTGCCTGGGGAGGGATCATAGAATTTACACACCATCCACTTTAGTCAAACACAGTATCACCTCTAGCATTAGTAGTGGAGGGAGATTCAATCCAAATGTCCCAGATCTTAAGAATTTTTTTGGGGCAACCTCGAGAGAAATATGTAATTTTATACAAAGGGACCACTAAATTAACCAATTTCTGCCAGCTCTCCAAAGTTGGGGGTGGGGGGTATGGCTATCCGATTTCCATGCCAAAACAATGGCTTTTCTAGCATAGAAGAGGAGAAAACCCAAAAGTCTTCTGGAGGCCCTTGAAAACGCTAGATGGTTGACCAAGCTCAGGAGACAAAGGATCAGCTTTAAAGTGTTACTAAACCATTTTTACATTAAAATAACAATGTTATACTGACCTCCTATGTGCAGTTGGTTTTGCACAGAGCAGCCCAGATCCTCCTCCTCTCGGGTCCCATGCCAACTCTCCTGGCTCCTCCCTCCTTTCGGGTGCCCCCACAGCAAGCAGCTTGCTTGTGGGGGAACCAAGCAGGCGCGCTCCCGATTCATTGTGTTCATTCACACACAGAGCCGCGGATCAGCCCTGCCCCCTCTGTCTCTTGATTGGCTCACTGGCTGTGTTTGACAGCAGCAGGAGCCAATGGCCAATCAGGAGTCCCTGTAAAAAAAACCTTGTGCCTTTACAACCACTTTAACAACTTCCAATCCCTTTCACCCCTTTCCTGCCCAGGCCAATTTTCAGATTTTAGCTCTATCACAATTTGAATGTCAATTACTCAGTCCAGCAACACTGTACCTGAGTAAAATTGTTATAATTTTTTTGAGGCAGAATGAGCTTTCTTTTTGTGGTATTTAACTGCTGTTGTTACTGCTGTTTAAAAAAAAAAAAAAAAAAATTATTTGGGTACAGCATTGCATGACCGCGCAATCGGCAGTAAAAGTAGTGCAGTGCCGAAACGCAAAAAATGGCCTGGTCATGAAGGGGGTAAAACCTTTCAGAGCTGAAGTGGTTAAGGGACAAGAAAATGTTCAATTAGGCCCAGCCCTATTGGCGCGAACGCTACAGTAAAGTGGGGTACACATTATAAGAAAATCGGCCGTTTTTTTTCTCGATGTTTCAATTCTCATACAACAAAGTTGTTATTTCTGATCATGAGCAGTCTTTCTTATCTCATATTTTTCATGCAGAAATAGTACACATTAACCACTTCCCATCCAGCCTCTGACGGAGGCTCTTTACCATGTGATCAGCTGTGTCCAATCATAGCTGATAGTGTAAACAGGAAAAGCCGTGTATCGGCTTTTCCTCTACTCGCACCGAGTAAAGGAGAGCCGATCGGCTGCTCTCCCGACAGGGGGGTCACTGATTGAATATCAGTGCAGCCCCCCCCCCCCCGAGGATGCCCATCCAGGACCACCAGGGATGCCCACCCATGGGCAGCAAGGATGCCCACCCATGGCTACCAGGGATGCCCACCCATGGCCACCAGGTGAGCCCACTAGAGCCCACCAGGGATGGTAATCATTGCCCATTAGGAATGGCACTCTGTGCCCATCAGTGATGCCTGCCAGCACCTCTGATAAATGCTGCCTATCAGTGCCATCTATCAGTGCCGCCCATCAGTGCTGCCTATACGTGCCCTCCAGTGCCACCTATCAGTACCACCTTTGATTGCCCATCAGTGCTGCCTATGAGTCCCCATCAATGCCCATCAGTGCTGCCTATGAGTGCCCATCAGTGCCATCTATCAGTGCCCATCAGTGCTGTATATCAGTGCCACCCATCAGTGCCCATCAGTGCTGTATATCAGTGCCCATCAGTGCCACCTATCCATGCCCATCAGTGCTGCTTATTAGTGTCGCCTATCAGTGCTGCATATAAGTGCCACCTCATCAGTACCCATCAATGCAGCCTCATCAGTGCCCATCAGTGAAGGAGAAAACGTACTTATTTACAAAGTTTTGTAACAGAAACGAAGAAAAACTTATTTTTTTTAATTTTCGTTTTTATTTGTAGCGCAAAAAGTAAAAACCGCAGGAGGTGATCAAATACCACCAAAAGAAAGCTTTATTTGTGGGGAAAAAAAAAATGATAAAAAATGTTGTTTGGTTACAGCGTCGCATGACCGCGCAATTGTCATTCAAAATGTGAGAGCACTGAAAGCTAAAAATTGGTCTGGGCAGGAAGGTGTATAAGTTGTGACCATACAAAATCTCTATCAAAGAGACAAAAAATAAACTGTACCAGATATAACTATGTTTGACCATAGAAAGTGATACAAAATAATTCTAAACAGTATTGCAATACACCCTAATAGTGATGTTAAAGTGTGAGAAACACAATAAACGTGACTTTTGTGCGGCTTGTCTGAAGAGGTCCGTCACCACTAGGACTGAGGCTTACCGGAACTTATGTCCTTCTGCCTATATACATTCATGTCCTAACTGCGTTCCCTCTCTTTGTTTACTTTAAACGAAAGGGAGGCTTGGTTACTGGCGCCGTCTTTTCACAATTTTGTGGGGACGGCGCACATGCGTCATATCCGGGCCCATATCGAGGCTTGGTAGCAACTTCCGGTGTAAACACGGAAGTTGCGTCATTTCCGGCCATTGACGCCATTTTGCGGTAGTCCGCAATATACCGCTCTATTGGAAGAGCGTTATACTTCATTATCTGGTGATTTTGGTTAGTAGATCTCCTTTTTTGCTAATCAATTCTCACCAAATGAGATGTAATTTAGATATTAATATACAAGACATCTTGCCCTGTATATTAGTGGCCTCCTTTATTGGAAATATACTTTAACCAGCAGATATCCATAAAGAGGCTTGGAACACAAGCCATGGGGGCCATTTTGTGAAAAACCGGAAGTGATTTTACAATTGAAGCAGCGGTGATGGGAAATTGACCTCTTAGTAAGTACCTCTTTTATCTATAAATAAGCAGTGACTACAGTGAATCAGCACCCCCAGATGATGCCCTATGGAGGCGAAAAGCGTCGGGAGATGATTCGCTGATGCCACTGCTACCATGCTTCCATGCTTTTAATCCTTTTTGTCAATGTGAGTACCCACTTTGTTGGATTTTAATAAATTTTTCACCTGACGGTATTACACTATATGGTTCCCTTTTCTTTATTATCGGTTATACCCGGGGAGACATACCGTATCATATACTGCCTACTATCTTGTTCCTGAGTTCCTTGGATGACTTTACAAAGACTTGGTTGCCGTTATTATACACCTGGGCTAGGAGTCGTTTCTATTGGTGCAGCTGACACCATCAAGCCTTTGTGACTCATATGGTATATACCTATCTGAGTCCATAAGTTCCGGTAAGCCTCAGTCCTAGTGGTGACGGACCGCTTCAGACAAGCCACACAAAAGTCACGCTTAGGCTACTTTCACACTGGAGCGGTGGGGGCGCTGGCGGTAAAGCGGCGCTATATTTAGCGCCGCTTTACCGGCGTTTTAGCAGCGCATTTCGGCCGCTCGCGGGGTGGTTTTACCCCCCGCGAGCGGCCGAAAAAGGGTCAATACCGCCCGCAAACCGCCGCTGCAGCAGCGTTTTGCGGGCGGTTCGGAGCGCTGCCCCATTGTTTCCAATGGGAACGGGCGCTATAGGAGCGGTAAATATACCGCTCCTATAGCGAGCCAAAGATGCGGCTTGCAGGACATTTTCCAGCGTCCTGCAAGCGCACCGCTTCAGTGTGAAAGCCCTCGGCTTTCACACTGAAGACACAGCAACAGCTGTTTCGGGTCGGTTTGCAGGCGCTATTTTTAGCGCTATAGCGCCTGCAAACCGCCCCAGTGTGAAAGGGGCCTTATTGTGTTTCTCACACTTTAACATCACTATTAGGGTGTATTGCAATACTGTTTAGAGTTATTTTGTATCACTTTCTATGGTCAAACATAGTTATATCTGGTACAGTTTATTTTTTGTCTCTTTGATAGAGATTTTGTATGGTCACAATTTATAGTGTGTTTATGGTTAAAACACTCTTCTCACATTTATTGCTTTGAGTGAGTATCACTCACATATATTAGTATTATTATTGCACTGTAATTTTAATTACTTAGTCCACAACTTTTGGGTTATTGTCCAATAATCCTATAAAGAACATCTAATGAGCGCTGCACGTTTTGATATTCAGGAAGGTGTGTAAGTGCCTGGTATTGAAGTGGTTAAACAAAAACCGTTTGTTCTGTTCACGTAAAGGAAAATTTTGGAGTTTGTCACTTTGCAAATTTCATTTTCAAAAGTCGGAATCGCATGTGGAAAGTTGCGTACACACTATACGAATACTGAACGATTGTGCCTCGTACGTGATTTTTCTTCCGATTTAGTGTGTACGGGGCTTAGGTGACACTAATAAAAACTGTATCTTATATATTGTGATTATAAGAGGTTTCACTCATAACCTGGAAAATCCCCTTTAGTATGTAAAGGAAGGATATCTTGGATTTAGTGATACTTATGAAGGTTATGTGTGGTGGACACAGAGAAAGGAGACAGAGAAGTAACGATTGCTGGTCTCTGTTGTGCGATTTCCCCCGAGATTGACAAGCTGTGAAGCATATACATAATGATAGGCGGGTAGCGCAGGCAAAAGTGTGATTGTGTTAGAATTGTTAATACGTGTTTAACTGTGACTCTCGCTGCATATTTCACACAAGCTCTTACGCACATGCTGACACGCAAGGTAAGTAATTAAAGCCAAATCTGCATGGTGACAAGCAGTCGAAAACTTTCCCAATGTCTGGGCAGGAGTGGGACTCATTTCTATAAAGATATGGATGAAAAAAAGTTTGAATGTCCTATTCTAATGCCGGGTACACGCGATCGGACTTTCCTCCAACAAAACCGTGGATTTTTGTTCAAAGGTTGTTGGCTCAAACTTGTCTTGCATACACAAACATCATCTTTTATATTTTACCAACAAATTGGGTTATGTATCGAGTTTTTTGCATTAACCACTTCCGGTCCGGTACAAGATAAACGTGGTCTCTGCGGCGGATTCGCCGCAAGATCACTTTTATCGGCGGCGGGAGGGGGGCGCCCTCCGCCGCTTACCGGAGCCGCCGGCAGCGGCGGAAGCAATCGGATCCTTCCCGTGGTTGTGCATGGAGACGAGTGAGGGGAAGAGGGCCCCCACCCGTCTCCATGACACTGCAGGGAAAAAGTGTTGTCAAAACGTCACTTCCGCCTTCTTGACCACTTCAGCCCCGGACCAATTTGCAGCCAAAGGACCAGGCCCCTTTTTGCGATTCGGCACTGCGTCGCTTTAACTGACAATTGCGCGGTCGTGCGACGTGGCTCCCAAATAAAATTGGCGTCCATTTTTTCCCACAAATAGAGCTTTCTTTTGGTGGTATTTGATCGCCCCTGCGGTTTTAATTTTTTTGCGCTATAAACAAAAATAGAGCGACAATTTTGAAAAAAATTCAATATTTTTTACCTTTTGCTATAATAAATATCCCCAAAAAATATATAAAAACATTTATTTTCCTCAGTTTAGACCGATACGTATTCTTCTACATATTTTTGGTGAAAAAAAATCACAATTAACGATTATTGATTGGTTTGCGCAAAAGTTATAGCGTTTACAAAATAGGGGATAGTTTTATAGCATTTTTATTAATATTTTGTTTTTACTAGTAATGGCGGCGATCAGCGATTTTTATTGTGACTGCGACATTATGGCGGACACATCGGACATTTTTGACACATTTTTGGGACCATTGTCATTTATACAGCAATCAATGCTATTTAAATGCATTGATTCCTGTATAAATGACACTGGCAGTGAAAGAGTTAACCACTAGGGGGCGGGTTATGGTCTGTGACGTGTGTGTTTTTTTTTACATTAGGGGGCGGGGCTGTTGTCTGACGTCACTGATCGGCTTTTCCGATGACAGGGAACAGCCGATTAGTGACAGGCAGTGTAGGAAACGCGGGGTGACAGACACCAGCGGCGATCGGGTCTGCTGGTCCCGCGGCCGTGGTCACGGAGCTCCCGACCGGGTCGCAAGCGCGTCGCTGGCGACGTGTGCGCGACCCACGGCTGGGCTCTTTTTTTTCATTTTTTTAATGACAAAATTTATTTTTATTTTTTTTTTGCATTTTAGTGTAAATATGAGAT
The DNA here is from genome assembly GCA_028564925.1 of Lithobates sylvaticus. Classification (NCBI taxonomy): domain Eukaryota; kingdom Metazoa; phylum Chordata; class Amphibia; order Anura; family Ranidae; genus Lithobates; species Lithobates sylvaticus. Next base: position 612 of record JAQSEC010002021.1, on the reverse strand, counting down.
CTGAGGTCTTTTTGACCCCAGATCTCATATTTAAGAGGTCCTGTCATGCTTTTTTATTATTACAAGGGATGTTTACATTCCTCGTAATAGGACTAAAAGTGACACAATTTTTTTTTTTTTTTAAAACAGTGTAAAAATAAAAAAGGTAAAACAATTAAGAAAAAATAATAAAAAAATTTTTAAACGCGCCGTGTCCCGCCGAGCTCGCATGCAGAAGCGAACGCATACGTGAGTAGTACCCGCATATGAAAACGGTGTTCAAACCACACATGTGAGGTATCGCCGTGATCGGTAGAGCGAGAGCAATAATTCTAGACCTCCTCTGTAAAGCAAAAGATGCAACCTGTAGAATTTTTTAAGTGTCGCCAATGGAGATTTTTAAGGGTAAAAGTTTGCACGAGCGGGCGCAATTTTGAAGCGTGACATGTTGGGTATCAATTTACTCGGCGTAACATCATCTTTCACAATATAAAAACTCGTATTTTTTTAAAAAAGTGTATTTTTTTTTATTGCAGCGACCGCCATTTTATTCTCTAGGGTGTTAGAAAAAAAATTATAATATTTGGGGGGGGGGGGGGGGGGGGGTTCTAAATAATTTTCTAGCAAAAAAAA
>JAQSEC010003988.1:0-13775 GCA_028564925.1 Lithobates sylvaticus | reverse complement strand
GTGTTTCATCATTCTTATTCAGTCTCCTCCTGGTCCTGAGATACCGTATTTATCGGCGTATAACACGCACTTTTTCCCCCTTAAAATCGGGGGAAAGTCGTGGGTGCGTGTTATACGCCGATACCCACAAAAAAAATTACAAAAATTGCAAGCGCCGCTGAAAAATAGCGAGCGCTGCCGAAAAAACCCAAAGCGCGGCCGAAAAAGAACGAAGCGCCCCCGGAAAAAGCCGAGCAGACTCTGCTCTGCTCATAGTCCCGCCTCCCAGCGCTCGCTCCGGAAACAGCAGGGAGGCGGGACCGCGAGCTTAGCCGTCCGAGTCGGCTCGGCTTTTTCCGGGGGCGCTTCGGTCTTTTTCGGCCGTGCTTCGGGTTTTTTCGGCGGCGCACGCGACAGCGTCTCGGCGGCGGGAAATTTGAACCAGGAAAAGAATGAATATGACGCTGGCAAGCTACAATGGCACTAGGCAAGGCTGCAATGACGCTGGGCAAGGCTGCAATGACGCTAGGCAAGGCTGCAATGACGCTAGGCAAGCTGCAATGACGCTGGGCAAGGCTGCAATGACGCTGGGCAAGGCTGCAAATGACGCTGGGCAAGGCTGCAAATGACGCTGGGCAAGGCTGCAATGACGCTGGGCAAGCTGCAATGACGCTGGGCAAGCTGCAAATGACGCTTAAATGTAAGTTGTTTTTTTTCCCTAAACTTCCCTCCTAAAACTTTTTTTCCTTAAAATGCCCTCCTAAACTTGGGGTGCGTGTTATACGCCGGTGCGTGTTATACGCCGATAAATACGGTACCTTGAAGGATTCGCTGTTCCCAGCATTTCACTCAATGCGGACTTTACATTATATTATTTTGATTTATGGTGTTTTTATGGGCACTTATTTATGTTACACTGTTCTACATGCTATATTGTTTTGCCTTCAGTGGCACACATTAGTAATGTCACATTATTGTTGATATGTTCTGTGGACACACGTTTCAGGCTTGTGTCATAACACATTCCCACATAGTGTGTTTATTTTAGCGCTACATTTTTTCACTTTTAATACAGGACAATGGACTCAATAAGATGAAAGCACACAATAGGAAAATAGAGAGTTTTCTGCTCAGGAAATTCTGTAATCTAAGAATTGATCAAATCCCGCTCACGCCAAGGATGTTTTTCCAACATTAAGAAGCTGGTGATTGTGTGCTGTAATTAGCCATGGGAAACCCTTTCCAATTAATTATATTAATTACATACACTTATGGCATGTGTTGGAGGAACTCCATGCAAACAGCTAAATACACGGTTGAAAAACATAAACATTTATTAACTAACCTGCCAAAGGACTTATAATTTTGTCTAACCTTTCTTGTAATGCAGGACTCTTCTAGTCTGGTCGATGACTATATTGTTTGTTGGTTCTGCTCTTTCTCACTGGACAAGGATAATAATGCTGGTTTAATGTCTAAATAGGAGGCTGAAGAAGCAAAGCTGAAGCAGATTTGGTGAACTAGGAAGATGAAGACAAAGTAGTTGTACCCTTTTCCTCTAGGTATTAGTGTAGTTATATTCCCTTGTTTTTTTGCCTTACTTTGTAATGATGGGCTCACGTGTTGTGGCTGCAGTTTGTAGCCATGGCTGATCAATCCCCCTACGTCCCTGTATTATTCCACCTAACTTGTCCCAGATACAGGAAACATCCTGTTTTGGGTCACACAATGTCCAATCAATGCCTTGTCATCTCTCTGTGTTGCATCACAAATGTGAGTGTGCTAATGTGATGAAAACATATCTTCCAACATAGTACATTCTGGTAACTGCTCGGCCTGTTTGTGTCTGTTTCAGATCTAATTACTGTGTAGCTCCCACCTGCTCCAGTTCCATTGATTAGCACTGCCCATACTAAAGATGGCCACCAAAGGCCACAGTGTCCAAGCTCAACACAACTCCCCTGATGATACCTACAGTAAGGTGACCAGATTTTTAAAATGAAATCATATTTTTTTTTTTACTAGTAATGGCAGCAATCGGCGACTCTTTGCCCATCTCCGCCACTGCCGCCCGCCTCACAGCCTGTCAAGTCTTACTCTCCGGGCGCCAGGAACTACTGGGTGGGGAGCAGAGGAAGATTACTCCACCAGGGAAGGCAAGGAGATAAACAGGCAGGCGGCTGGCCGGGACATGAGCCAAGGCAGGAGAACATGCGAGCGGAGCTGAATGAGCATGAACTGAAGAAATAGTCCCTCCCCTCCGACCAGAACATGATCATCAGAAAGGGGCACAAATAATGTAAAAAAAATAAACCCCCATAAGCTAGTAGGAGCGGCAAAAGAAGGGGGGTGCAATTCAGATTTATTTATTTTTATTCTGCAGGGGCTGTCTTGGAAATTGCCCCAGCCCCTTTTCAAATTCCAATCCGGGGACAAAACCGGGGACAGACTTGGTCCGGGGACAGTCCCCGGATTGAGGAAACCGGGGATGTCTGTCACCCTAACCTACAGAAACTGCAGAGGAACATTGTTCCTCTCAGCCTCCACTTCCACCCAATGGCGTCCCTAGGGGGGGCCAGAGGGGGCCCTGACCCCCCCCCCCCCCAAATGATGCTGTGCCCCACCATGTGCCCCCCCAAAAAAAAAAGTCAAAAAAATATATATATTTTTTTTTTTTACAAAAAGGCAATGTCTTTTTGTTTGCATTCGTAGTGGATGTGCCACATCTTACTCAGGCCGCTGCTGGAGTAACACAGTCTCTATTGAGAGGGGGAGTATTCTTCTAGCCTGGACGCGTGGGTAAGTGTGTGCACTGCAGTACACTGTAATCACTGAACTGCATTATCTCCATCTCTTCTCTCCACCATCTGTCCCTCCCCTCTCCTGTTCTTTCAAGACCTTCACAACTTACTTTCACTTTCAGTTAGGCAGGTAATAGACTAAGCAAATTTCTTTCCTGCATCCACAGAGTGCAGGAAAGAAACTTGCATGATTCCCCCATCAACACAGACAGTGGTGACAAGGGGAATATCCTTCCTGCCCAGCAATTGTATTCTCCCAACAAACAGTCATTATCACTAGTGGCTATAGCAACCACTAGTGATAATCATAAGAGTATCTGGCAGGCTGGTTGTTCCCAATTTGATCGATCAACTTGGTACATTCAGCCTGCTCATTAATGGTTCAAATCTCAGCCAGTTCCCGATGAACCAGCTGAGATTTAAACTGCCTATGGCTGGTCTTAGCACTTAGGCAGCCCATACATTGATCACTTTTTTAATTTAACTAGTAGGTTGCATTAAGAAAAAAAAAGAAATGATCCAATTCTCCCATCTACACATTATAGGTGGATGGGGGAATCCTTGCAGTGTGGACCAGTGGTGGAACTACCAGAGTTGCTGTCCTGTCCCGGCTATTCACAGCGCTGGTCTCTGTCTCCATGGCAGCGGCGGCACATTGGAACCCAATGCTGGTTACTTTATGGGGCTAAGGTACAGGAGGGCCAGCACAATTTGTTGTTAGAGATGGGCTGGGCATGTTCAAAATCCAACATGCCCGACCCCGCCAGGAAGCCCACACTGCACAGCGCTAATCACAGGCAGTGAGACATTTCCTGGTCCTTAGCTGCACAGATCAGGAATGTCTCACTGCCTGTGATTAGCTGTGTGCAGTGTCGGCTTCCTGGTGGGATCGGGCAAACACACCCAAGCCCATCTCTAATGGTTGTAGACAGTTGACCTCCCTGCAGGTTGCTTAGCAGCAGTGCAGCCTTCTCTGACATGCTGATCGTGATGCAATCCAGGTGATGCTCCTAGTCAAATCCTAGTGTTAAATATCATAGTGGTTTTATTGATCAAAGCCCACACCTTACCCCAGAACAGCCCGCAGCTATGAACAATAGTGATCAGCGCAGGGCTCAGCGCAGGGCTGGCATGAATAAAGTCAACATGCCCTTTTTGTGTATGGCCGTTTAAGGATTTCCTGTGGGGTGGAGTTGGGCAACAGGAAGGGGAGGGACAGTCCTCCCCAGAGTCATTCTGAGAGTAGGAAAGTTCCTGAGAGGAAGCATGGAAGAGCTCCTCTCCAACATCCGGGCGGCGGCGGCGGCAAACGGCCCTGAATGGATGAGGGCTCAGGTAGAGAGAGCCCTCGGGCAGGAGGAGGGTCGGGGGGGACGGCGCAGGGGTCCAGGGCCAGGCAGATTCGACCGCCAGAGCGGTATTCCCCTGAGGGACGCAGGGCCTCCGCTAGGCCGGGGGACAGCATGGCCACCAGAACCGCCGAACCGCCTGCCAAGCGGTCGGCGAGGGGGGCAGCGGCGAACACCCACAGAGCGGATGGGGGGTACAACACTGCGGGGGGGCCCGACCACAGCGGGAATCCGGTCACAGGCTCCAGGCCTCATGTGCAGTTTGCAGGCCGCATGGCGCAACCGGAGGCGGGGGGGCAGCGGCGGCCATCTTGTATGTGGCAAACGCTCGATCGGCAACCGGGGAGCCAGCAAGGGGGAGGGGAGCAGTCACAAGGGGGGACCCGGTGCACAGAGCAACGGTACAGCCCCGGACCGGGCGGCCGCCACGGCCAGCAGTCCGTGGGCAGGGGGCATGAGGAGGAGCACCAGGAGCCAGGGGGGGGCACAGTATTCTGGATTGGGGTTGACGGGGGACCGGGCAGAGGAGCAAGGGGGCGTTCCACCCAGGGAAACCAGAAGGATGGCGCAGCAGGGTGGCGTTCCGCCTAACCTGCAGTTGGCAGCCGGGGGGGCCAGTACTAGTCGGCACGGCAGCAACCTGACGGGCATGCGGGGTGAAGGCGGTCCGCCTACGCGTGCACGGTCCAGGGGGAGGAGCAACGCAAGCAACAGCCGGGGAGCATGGTCGGCAGGGGCTGGGGGCGTTCGGCCCAGGCCAGAAAAGCCGCTTCAGGGGCACAGAGGCGCGCCGCCTAACCCCGCGGAAGTGGGTGACCTGCACCTGGAACAAGTACGCAGAGCCCCAAAAAATGCGCCAGGAAGTCGGCAGAAGGGCGGAAGAGGAGCATGAGGGAGCGGAGCTCGTCCGCCTCCGGGGGTGAATCCCCTGGGGGGCAGGCTGCGGAGTTGTCGGAGTCGATGGAGGAGGAGCCGGAGTTGTCGGAAGGCGAATTGTCCAGGTCGGAGGACGAGGTACCGGAGGGACGGTCGGCGGCGGTGGATGTGGCACCTACGGCTGGTGGGAGCGTTTCCAGGCAGCCTGGTAAGTCATCTTCAATTTTGGGTACAGGGGGGGGGGGGTGTGTTTTCTGTTTGGGAACCACGCGTTGGGAGGGGGCATTATGGTGCCGGAGCAGCACAGGGGTCACTTTCCACGGGCAGCGGGGTTCACGAGCCCTCCTCAGCGGGAGACGGTTTCAGGGTTCTCCTGGCAGGGCTCAGGGATCTCGTGGGCAGGTTCGACCTCCCTCCGACGGCTCCACCGGGGTCGGCGGGAGCTTGGGTCCCGCCCGGGGGGGGGTGTAATCGGGGGGGAGCAAGGGGAACACCGGTAGAAGGGGTAGGGGTGTGCGAGCAGGTAGGGGAAACGGCGGTGGCGATTCCGCCCGCGTTGCCCCCGGGGGAGAACGAGACAGGGTCGGGGAGCGCGGTGTTGGCGTGTCCGCCCACGGCTCCGGTGACGGGGGAGGGTGAAAAAGGGGGAGACAAACCTAAAAAACAAGACATCGTACGTTTGGCGGACTCCGCACGCTGCGAAGTCTACGTATGTTTCGAGGGGCCCCTGGGGGCCCACTTAAAGCAGGAGGTGAGGGAAAAAATCTGGAAAGGGGAATATGTGGAGATATTTTCACTGCTTCCCCTGGAGAAGTTCAATTTGGATAGGGTTAAACCCGATGATAGTAAGAAGGAGGATGAAGAGAAGAGGAGATACAGGTTGATTCCCAGGACCTTCCAGAATTGGCTTCAGGCGTTTGCAATCTTGGCAAGCGTGATTGGGGAGAAGGAGCCTGAGCACTGCTCGGCCCTGTTCTGTTACCTGGATGCCATTGGGGAAGCTCATCGGACATATGGGGGGTTGTCATGGCTGCGCTATGACGAACAATTTCGCCAGAGAAGGGCAGTCAGGCCGGCCCTTCGCTGGGACCACAAGGACATCAGTTTGTGGATGCGCTTGATGTCATCGGCGAAGCCGGCGGGGCAGTTTTTTCAGGGGGGGGCCGGTGGATCTGGGGCTTCAGGTCAATCGGCCGCAAAAAAGAAGGGAGTCTGCTGGCAGTATAACGAGGGCACCTGCAAATTTGGCACAGGATGTAAGTATAAGCACGAGTGCTCCGGATGTGGGGGATCACACCCCAGCTCGCGGTGCTTTAAACAGGGGAAGGGTAAGGCCAGCGAGTCTAACAACAAAGGGGAAGACGCCGGTGAGAGTGGAAAGAATGCTGCCTTTTCTAGGTAGGTATCCGGATAAGGCGGTAGCACAATTGTTAACAGCGGGGTTTGGGGAGGGCTTTGTGATTCCTGCGGTATTGGGCTCGGTGCCACCTGGAGCTGATAATTTGAGATCGGCTCTTAATCACCGAGCAGTAGTAACGGAGAAATTGCAAAAAGAAGTTGCCCTGGGCAGAATGGCGGGTCCCTTCCCTGACATGCCCATTCCCGGACTAGTGGTTTCTCCTTTGGGAGTGGTCCCCAAGAAGGAACCAAATAAGTTCAGGCTCATTCACCACCTGTCTTAACCGAAAGGGGGGTCAGTGAATGATGCCATTGATCCCCAGGTTTGCGCGGTTCACTACACATCATTTGATGCTGCGGTGTTTTGGGTACGCAAGTGTGGTAGGGGGGCACTGATGGCAAAGACAGACATCGAGGCGGCTTTTAGTTTGCTACCTGTTCATCCTGATAGTTTTTACCTGTTGGGCTGCAGGTGGCAGGAAGAGTACTATGTGGATAAGTGTTTACCGATGGGTTGCTCGGTGTCCTGCGCATTCTTCGAATGTTTTAGCTCATTTGTGGAATGGGTGGTGAGGGACGTGTCTGGTTTGAACTCAGTGATCCACTATCTGGACGATTTTTTGTGTGTCGGTAAGACCCTCCCGCATCCAATGTTTGTGCGGTATTGCTGTCAACAATAGAAAGGGTGGCTAAGGACTTCGGCATTCCCCTTGCACCTGACAAGACGGAAGGGCCCAAAACTGAGATTAGCTTTTTGGGGATAGTGCTTGACTCGGTAGCCATGGAATGCAGGCTGCCAGAATCAAAGCTAGTAGCATTAAAGGCGGAAGTGCGGGAATTGGTGGGGCGGCGGGGGTGGGGCGGCGGAAAGTTCAGCTTAGAGCTCTACAATCTGTGTTGGGGAAGCTGAACTTTGCGTGCAGAATCATCCCGATGGGTCGCATTTTCAGCAGGAGGTTGTCAGCCAGCATCGGGGGGGTTGAGTCGCCCAGGCACTACGTGACACTTTCGAAGGAACATAGGGGAGATCTGCGGATGTGGCACGTATTCCTGGACAACTTCAATGGCAGGGGCGTTGTGGATGACGGGGCCGGTTAGTAATTTCGACCTTGAGTTGTTCACGGACGCCGCGGGGTCAGCAGGTTATGGGGCATTTTTCAAAGGGCGTTGGAGCGCGGGCCCTTGGCCAGAGAGCTGGAAACAAGCAGGATTGATCAGGAACATGTTACTGCTCGAGTTGTTCCCAGTGGTACTGGCGGTTGAGCTGTGGGGTGAATTTTTCCGGGATCGGAAAGTTCGCTTCCACATCGATAACCTGGGGGTGGTGCACGTCATCAACAAGGTGTCAGCGGCATCACCGCCGGTGATACGTTTGCTGAGACATCTGGTGCTGCGGTGCATGCAGTGGAACATTTTCATTCATGCAGTGCACCTGCCGGGAGTGGACAACGTGGTCGCTGACGCTCTCTCTCGGTTTCAGTGGGAAAAGTTTCGAGAGTTGGAACCGGAGGCGGAGCGTCAGGGAGCACCGTGTCCGTCAGAGATGTGGATGATTGCCCTGGAAGACTGACGGGATGGATCCAGCGGTCAGTGAGCGAGGTGACATGGAGAGCATACAGGAGAGTATGGGATGAATGGGCTGCTTTCCAGGGTCAGGCAGCGGGGAAAAAGGGTGAACTGAGGCTGCTGTTCGTTTATTTTATCGCCAGGCACATGGAGAATGGTATTTCCGTGTCGAGGCTGCGGAAAGTTATGGCGGCTATGGCTTTCTGGTGCAAGCTTGGTGGAGGGTGCGATTGGACAAAGGAGTTCTGGGCACGGCAGGCTGTGAAGGGCTATAAGAAAGGGAAGTCGCAACGGGACGAGCGACGGCCGGTAACGTTCAAACTATTGGGCAGAGTGGTGGACACTCTGCGAGTGGTTTGCTCGTCTGGTTACGAGGCGGGGCTTTTCCGCACGGCCTTCGTGCTGGCCTTCTTTGGGGCTTTCCGGATAGGGGAGCTGGTTAGTTCCTAAAAAACCAGAAAGGATGGATTGGCAATGGGGGATGTGCGGTGCTTGGGGGATAGGTTGGTGATGCACCTTAGGAAATCCAAGACGGATCAGCAGGGCCGAGGCAAGGATGTGGTGGTTTTTGCCATTCCGGACGCCAAACTCTGCCCCGTCTTGGTCACGAGGGTGTTTTTGCAAAGTAGGCCAGTGGGGGACGGCCCTCTCTTGGTACACAACAATGGTGAGGCGCTGTCGCGCTTTCAATTCATAGGAGTCTTCAAAAAATGCGGGAGCTGAATATGGGGGATCTAAGATTTTCCTCACATTCATTTAGGATTGGGGCGGCAACGGAAGCGGTAAGGTGGGGTTTGACGGAGGAGGCTGTGAAGCAGATCGGGAGGTGGGAATCCAGATGCTTCAGGTCCTACGTCAGGATGGATTTAGTGGATTAAAGGGGATTGTTGTGCATAGACAGTGTGCAGTGCCGACATGGTGTCATGTGGTACATTACTGTGTGGTTTACAGGAATTTTGTTGTTTTTTCTTCCAGATTCAACTCCAAGTCTCGTATGGATTATGGGACATTCTTATGTTTGCTGGGGAGCCAGAAGGGGTGATGACAGACCGGACGGTAGACAGTTGGGCTTTTCAAGGAGGGAAGCGTACATCAAGTGGTTGGGTTTCCCGGGTATGCTCTGGAGCCGTCTTGTCCCGGAAGCGCTCAAGTTTGCGAGATGGGACAGACCTCCTGAAGTTTTAGTTATTCATGTCGGGGGCAACGACTTGGGGCTTAGGACCAAACTAGATATCACGAGGGATATAAAATACGATTTTTGCCGACTTCAGGCGGCTTTTCCCAACACAGTCCTGGTTTGGTCAGACATGATCGGCAGGACTTCGTGGCGTTTTGCCAGGTCGGCGGACCTAATTAACAAAGCTCGGAGGAAGGTTAACCAGGAGGTCAGTAGGCTTTTTATTAAACACGGGGGGTTGGCCATCAGGCACAGGGAGTTAGAGGTAGACACTTGGCGTTATCTGAGGGATGATGGCGTTCATCTGAACCCAGTTGGCACAGATATGTGGGCCATCGGTATTCAGGATGGTATTGAGCGAGGACTTAGGGTGTGGAGGTGCGCTCAAGGTTAAGGTTTTAACCTTGTTTGCGGTGGCGGATGTTGGCTGACGTAGGCATAGAGAAGAAACCCCCTCCCTACAGAAAACTTGATGCGGGACCCATTGGAGATATGGGCCCGTTTGGTATATTCCTTATAAATGATGTAGGGAATATGGTGGATGACTGCACTGCGGGAATAGTTTTGTCTCTGAGCTAGTATGTCAGCTTGAGGCCTATTTACAGTTGAGATGACCGCAGTGCACGAGTTTGTTGTTTATGGTAATTTGGGTGGGGGGGGGGGTAATGCCCTGCTATAGGCCTACGTCACGTGTTCTTGAGTTTGTTTATTGGATTGTTTATTTGTTTATAAAAGTTATTTATAAAGTTATTTATATATTTTATTATTTAATAAAGGGCCTGCTACGGCCATTTTACACTCCAGCACGGTGTGGTCTCCATTACTGGGTAAGGTAAAGGGGTGGGAGTGTATAGCTGGGCAGCCCAGAAAGGCAGCTATGTGGTACTTGGTCAAGAACAGCCCGCAGCTATGAACAAAGTGATCAGCGCAGGGCTGGCATGAATAAAGTCAACATGCCCTTTTTGTGTATGGCCGTTTAAGGATTTCCTGTGGGGTGGAGTTGGGCAACAGGAAGGGGAGGGACAGTCCTCCCCAGAGTCATTCTGAGAGTAGGAAAGTTCCCGCCCTCCCGCCCTTTATTTTAATCTGATTTCTTTTCACAGGTATTTAACAGTGTTGTTACAGGTGCTTTGGATGTCGTAGCGTTGGCGGATGTTGGCTGACGTAGGCATAGAGAAGAAACCCCCTCCCCACAGAAAACTTGATGCGGGACCCATTGGAGATATGGGCCCGTTTGGTATATTCCTTATAAATGATGTAGGGAATATGGTGGATGACTGCACTGCGGGAATAGTTTTGTCTCTGAGCTAGTATGTCAGCTTGAGGCCTATTTACAGTTGAGATGACCGCAGTGCACGAGTTTGTTGTTTATGGTAATTTGGGTGGGGGGGGGGTAATGCCCTGCTATAGGCCTACGTCACGTGTTCTTGAGTTTGTTTATTGGATTGTTTATTTGTTTATAAAAGTTATTTATAAAGTTATTTATATATTTTATTATTTAATAAAGGGCCTGCTACGGCCATTTTACACTCCAGCACGGTGTGGTCTCCATTACTGGGTAAGGTAAAGGGGTGGGAGTGTATAGCTGGGCAGCCCAGAAAGGCAGCTATGTGGTACTTGGTCATGATCAGCATGTCAACAGAGAAGGTTATACAGCATTACTGCTGCTAGGTGACCAGCTGGGGGCTCGGCTCTCTACAACCAATAGTGCCAGCCTTCCCCTGCATGCACCCATAATGTCACCAACACTAGGGCCTAATAGACTGCTGCCGCTGCCAAGGAGACAGATGCCAGACCAGCACTGTCAATAGCTGGGGAACACCACAGTGGCAGAACACCAAGGCCCGGAGACAAGACAACCTTTGCAAACCTGATAGTTCTCCCACTGCTTTGGACCCTTATATTTACTTGGTATGCTGGTGACATATATCTCTTCTGCCACCCTGGGGATCGTAGTAAAATTGCATTTTATAGTTGCCCCCCTAATTTTGTCCCTGTCCCCCCATGTGCCCCCCCTAAATATGAAAGCTGGAGACACCACTGCTTCCACCTGCATAGAGCCATTACAGGTTATGGGCACTCCAAGGGCAGCTGAATTTCCCATTTTTTATGAGCATTGGTATTGCTGCATGTAGTCTAAATGAAGCCCTTAGAAAGTTAAGAGTATTGAAAAATACGCCTGCATATCACTAACCACCCTATTGACAAACTATGTTATTATCTCAGTAGACCAAATTCATTAGAGCGCATCAGTCTGTTAATATTTGTGATCCAAAATGGTCAATAAGTTACTATTGATTTATCACAACTGAAAAAGTATTTTTTTAGCCGTGATAAGAGTATAACAACATTTTCATACCAAAAATGTGTGGGCCAAAAATCACAAGTTTTCTGACTCCCAATGCCCATAAAAATTACCAACATAACCACTTCATGTCCACTATGGCAACATTTAATGTCTGGGCACTTGAATTGAATGGTGTGCCGTGTCCATGTTTCGACCTTGACTTTGGTGTAAAGGAGAAAAGTCACGTGGAGTGAATTGTATGATACAAACAAAAAAGTAATCAGATAAACATGCCTGCTCATCTCTTAAATACCTTCATTCAACATTATGATTTACATTCCACTGGAAGTTTTCCACTGGAATATTACCCCAAGCTATAAGTGTGTTTTTAGAACAAATATCTAGTAAACCGGGGTAGGCAACATTTTGAGCACAGTGTGCCGAAAAATATTTTCAAAGAAATTGAGAGTGCCGATTTTATAACATAAAAAATGTCAACTTCACACATTCAATCACGAAAAGTAAATGCTGTAAACTACTTGAGTCGTAGTGAGGAATTACCATCCTGCACTCTCACGCCTCAGATCAGCCCCAATTCATGCCCCTTTAGCCCTCAGATCACTGTCCCTCCTGCTCATCTGCCCCACCACTGTATCCCCCTGCACATCTGCCCCACCACTGTACCCCCCTGCTCATCTGCCCCACCACTGTACCCCCCTGCTCATCTGCCCCACCACTGTACCCCCCTGCTCATCTGCCCCACCACTGTACCCCCCTGCACATCTGTCCCACCACTGTACCCTCCTGCACATATGTCCCACCACTGTACCCCCCTGCTCATCTGTCCCACCACTGTACCCCTCTGCTCATCTGTCCCACCACTGTACCCCCCTGCACATCTGTCCCACCACTGTACTCCCCTGCACATCTGTCCCACCACTGTACCCCCCTGCACATCTGTCCCACCACTGTACCCCCCTGCACATCTGCCCCACCACTGTACCCCCCTGCACATCTGCCCCACCACTGTACCCCCCTGCACATCTTCCCCACCACTGTACCCCCCTGCTCTTCTGTCCCACCACTGTAACCCCCTGCAAATTTGCCCCACTACTGTACCGCCCTGCACATCTGCCCCACCACTGTACCACCCTGCTCATCTGTCCCACCACTGTAACCCCCTGCACATCTGCCCCACTACTGTACTGTGAACAAAAATATATATCTAAATATATAACTCGCGCTGAGGAAAAACAAAATCAGACGTGAATGAAGCTGCTATACACAAAGTGCTACACACTTGAACATAATAAAAGAAATAATTCAGCGCTTAAAAAACATGTGTCCATATAAGTGAAAACAAATAAACAATGATATACAATATGTAACAAAAGTCCATGTGAACCGTGAAAATAATAAACAACTAAATAGGTGCTTCACATCCAAAGTGTAAAGTTGCAGGGGATATTTCACATCTAATAATCAAAGATGCAAGGCAGGAAATCGCAGACAAGTTCAGGTGTGACAAAACACCCCCACAAGTGTCCCCACTCACCGGATCACGATGACACCCAGCTTTGCAGTCTGGGAGTCAGATTAGACTTGTAACAATATCCACTGGGAATTGCTGGATGGCAGAAATGGCTGATGAAAATTAGGAAACAAACGATCCTTCCACATTAATTCTCAATCATGAGAGAAACAGGAACCCATAGAGGAAAGAAAGGGACCAATAGTGAAGTATGCCAGGAAAAAGGGATTTATTGCACATACAAGGGCATACTTACAAACGTAAGTTAAAAGTAGGCATTGAAAATGGTATAAAACTGCAGCAAACAAGACCGGAAGTGATGTCAGAACAGGAAGTGTGTCACGTCAATGCATTTCGCCCTCCCACAGGGTGTCATCATATGTCCTATGATGACGCCCTGTGGGAGGACGAAATGCATTGACGTGACACACTTCCGGTTCTGACATCACTTCCGGAGATGGAAGATGGAGGAAGAAGCAGAGAAGAAGAAGATTTTTAATAAAAGACTTGTCAAAAACTGTCTACTGTATTTTTTAACACTACGCTACTTTTTTTTAGTGAATGGGTAGGGGTACAATGTACCCCATACTCATTCACATAGGGGGGTGGGATCTGGGGGCCCCCTTGTTAAAGGGGGCTTCCAGATTCCGATAAGCCCCCCCGCCCGCAGACTCCAACAACCACCGGGCAAGGGTTGTCGTGAAAAGGCACTTGTCCCCATCAACATGGGGGCAAAGTGCTTTGGGGTAGGGGGGCGCAGAGCCCCCCTGCCCCAAAGCACCCACCCCCCCATGTTGAAGGCATGCGGCCT
>JAQSEC010001328.1:0-13771 GCA_028564925.1 Lithobates sylvaticus | reverse complement strand
TGTTTGCGGTACTGGCACTAACCTGGGGCGACGCAGACCTTATTTGACCCTAAAACCTAATTGATATCACCCGCCGGGCGATCAGGGGGTTAAACCGTTATTGGGTAATAAATGGCGGGTGCCCTGACAGTATAAAAAACAAGCTAACTAACCAGCGTCACCCGTAACAGTAATACAAAAAAAAACTGTCTACCTAGCGGCACCAGTGACACTAATGCAGCGATCAGAAAAACAATCGCTTAGTGACACTGGCAAAAGGGGGTGAAAGGGTTAACTAGGGGCAATCAGGGGGTTAAAACCTTTATTAGGTAATATATGGGGGTACCTGACGCTATATAAAAACCTGACGGGGAACCTAAATAACGAAATAACTAACTGGCTAACCAGCGTCACCAGTGACACTTATACGGTGATCACTGGTGAAAGGGTTAACTCTAGGGGCAATCAGGGGGTTAAAACCTTTATTTAGGTTGTAATATGGGGGTACCTGACCTATAAACCTATTTATGAACCTATATAAACATGGCGGTTAAAATAAAAAAAAAATGGTTACCTAGCGACACTAATGCAGCGATCAGAAAAACGATCGCTTAGTGACACTGGCAAAAGGGGGTGAAGGGGTTAACTAGGGTCAATCAGGGGGTTAAACCTTTATTAGGGGGGGTAGGGGGCTACCTTGGACCTAAAACTAACTGCCCTGACAGTTATTACAGTCACACTGACACTAAATGCAGTGATCAGTAAATAAATGATCACTGCAATTAGTGACACTGTGACTGGGGGGGCAGGGGGTGATCTGGGGGGTGATCAGGGGGTGACAGGGGGTGGATTGTGTGCCTATGTGTACTGGTGTCAGTGTACTGTTTGTGCACTAACCTTTACATGTTCTCTCCTCGGCGTTCCGGTCACATAGACCGGCGCACCGAGCGTGACATCACTTCCGCCTTCCTGTCTATACAATAGACAGGAAGGGGAAGCTTTTCATTCGCCAGGAGCGATCGCGAGGGGGTGGCCAGAAACCACTGGCCGTCCCCTCGTCCCGGATCGCTCCTGAAGCGATGCCGACCGTCCCCGCCAGCGGAGGGGGTTCCGATCGGACACCCCACCCGCCGGAAGAATGTCACGTACAGGTACGTGATTTTGCCTGTACGTGCCATTCTGCCGACGTGTGTATATATACATGGGGCGGTCGGCAAGTGGTTAAACAGTAAAACAAAATAACATTACAGTATAACAGTAAGACATACCATACCTGCAAAGCATAATACAATAAAACACAGTAAAAATAAAACATTTAGTTATAAAATACACGAACAATAGAGAGCGAAGAAAAATAAAACGACAACTATTTTTTTCTTTTTCGCCCCACTTATATAAACTTTAAAGGTTTCAGATTAGGGTCTCTCAATGTGATGGCCATCTCATCTTTCGAGAGAAGACTTGTTGAGACCACTCCATCTCCCTCCATACCCTTACTACTTAAGTGAAGGCACTTGAATACCAAGCCGAAGACGCAGAAAACCGTAATCGGAGAAACAATCTCTCCTCATCTTAGGGCTTCCGGAGGGATCGGAGGACCCCAACCCTGCAGCCTTCCCCGAACAACTCCTCCGCCAGCTGCTTTCACAGGCGGCATTCTCCTCATTCTTTGCAGTAGAACGTGCCCACAGAATGCCGGCGGCTTGTGGAGCCCCCGGAACCCCTCTGCGCATGTTTTATTCTCAGGCTTTTGAACTTCCGAGAGAGGAATCTGGTGTTGAGGGAGTGCAGGAAGATTGAGGCCCTGCGCTTTGATGGATCCCGACTTATGATTTTCTCAGTGGAAACACAGAAGCAGCGCAAGTCTTTCGACCACGTGGAGCTTACCCTGAGACAGAAAGACCTGAAGTATAGCATGCTGTTTCCTGTCCATTTACGAGTACAGGGTGGAGAATCCCATTACTTCTTCACATTAGGATGCTTCAAACTGACTGGAATCCCTTCTGCAGCGCTGACACCGCGGGTAACAAGCGACCTCTCCTCCCTCTCTTCCCCTCTCCGATGGGTGAGTTACTTAACTGCTTCTTAACCCTGGAAGATTTGGCTGCTGAATGACCGGGCCATTTTTTTGCGATTCGGCACTGCGTTGCTTTAACTGACAATTGCACGGTCATGTGACGCTGCACCCAAACAAACTTGATATCCTTTTTTTACCCTTTTTTCGCCTTTCATCTAAACAAAGACATTGTCCTTCCTTCCTTGTGCCCTTGACCGTCTCACCCCAAGGAGGTCGCCTTGCACTCTTTGGATGTGGTTCGGCTCTCCGTGTGTATCTGTCGGTTATGGCTCCTTTTCGTAAGTTGGATTCACTGTTTGTAAATGTGGATGGCCAAAGGAAGGGCCTGGTGGCCTCTTCGGCCACTATGTCTCGTTGGATCAGACAGACTATTGTCCAGGCTTATGCCATTAGGTGGCAGGTGCCCCCCTTTCCCATCACGGCACACTCTACCCGGGTGATTAGTGCTTCCTGGGCCTTCCAACATCAAGAGTCTGTTTCTCAAGTGTGTAAGGCGGGCTACCTGGTCGTCCTTGCACACTTTCACCATGTTTTACAGGGTGGATGTTTGGGCATCTTCGGATGTGTGTTTCGGCCGCAAAGTTTTGCAGGTGGCGGTCTGAGGTTTTGGCTCCCCTTACGGGGGTTCTGTTTGGGTGGAGGTTATTGTTCCTTTTTTCTGTGTTCCCACCCTTCGTTGTGGCACTGATTTGGGACGTCCCTAAGGTCAAGAATGGAAGTTCTGTGTCTATCAATGAACGAAAAAGAGAACACTGGATTTGTTTCTATTCTCCGTAAGAGACCCTTTCTCTGAGTTCATTGATGGAACATCACCCACCCCTCCTGTTTGTGTTTGTACTGTTTTGTAATGAACTGAGCTGCCCGGAAGAGAGTGGGGGGGCTACTACCAGTAAGGATCGCTCATAGGCAGTGCTGTGTTTGTTTTGTTTTTTTGCCTAGTCCTACTCCTGAAGGTGGTGAGATAACCCTAAGGTCAAGTATGGTAGTGCTGTGTACATCGATGAACTTCAGAGAGAGTGATTTTTACGGTGAGTTTAAAAAATTCCAATTGTTTATTGTTGAACCAGTGTATGGCATAATATATGACTATATAACATCCACTTTGTGTTTTGGATCATTGACATGTTGGAATGTCCAAGTACGTCCCGTGCGCAGCTTCCTGGCTGATGAATGCAAATGTTCCGCCAGTATTTTTTGGAAAAAAAAAAATGCATTCATTTTGCCATCAATTTTGACCAAATTTTCTGTGCCTTTGTAGCTCACACATCCCCAAAACATCGGCGATCAACTTCTGTGTATAACAGTAGGAATGGTGTGCCTTTCATCATAGGCCTTGCCGATTCCTCTCCAAATGAAGCGTTTATGGTTCATTTGGTCTCATCACTCCAAATGACTTTGTGCCAGAAAGTTTGAGGCTGGTCTCTGTACTGTTTGGAGTATTGTAAGCGGGTTACTTTGTGGCATTTGCGTAATAATGGCTTTCTTCTGGCAACTCAAACACGCAGCCCATCTTTTCTCTAAGTGCCTCCTTATTGTGCATCTTGAAACAGCAACACCACATGTTTTCAGAGTCCTGTATTTCACTTGAAGTTATTTTGTGGATTTTTCTTTGCATCCCGAACAATTTTCTTGGCAGTTGTGGCTGAAATCTTAGTTGGTTTACCTGACCGTAGTTTGATTTCAACAGAACTCCTCATTTTCCACTTCTTGATTAGAGTTTGAACACTGCTGATTGGCATTTTTATATCCCTTTCCTGTTTTATGCAGTTTAACTACCTTTTCCCGCAGATCCTTTGACAATTCTTTTGCTTTCCCCATGACTCAGAATCCAGAAACGTCAGTGCAGCACTGGATGAAGGATGCAAGGGTCTGTCAGGAGTCCATAAACTCATTGACCTTTTATACACACACACACACACACGCACACACACACACACACACACACACACACACACACACACACACACACACACACACACACACACACACACACACACACTAATTACAAGCAAACAGATCACAGGGGAGGATGGTTACCATTAATAGCCATTCAAACCCCTTTGTGTCAACTTGTGTGCATGTTATTAGGCCAAAATCACCAGGGTATGTAAACTTTTGATCAGGGTCATTTGGGTAGTTTCTGTTGTAATTATGATTTAAAAAGAGTAAACACAGTTGATTGATGATAAATGCCTCCAGCCAAACACTAACCATGAGTGAAAAATGTTTGTGTTATCATTCATATTGTCGGAAAAATGGCCAAGAAATCATAAATTCTGCCAGGGTATGTAAACTTATGAGCACAAATGTATACAGCAAGAAACCTATTTGTACAGTGCATCCAACATGTGATAAACAAGAGGACAATTTGAAAATAAACTTGTCCTTGGTTAAGTTTTTCCTGAGTACTATTCTCTCCATCCCGCATTGGAGTTTGAGGTCTGCAAGTGTGGACGCCAGGGAATGGGGTTCTGATGTTTTCCAATGTCTGGTAATATTTCACTTTGCAGCAAGTAAAAGATGTATTATTACCACTCTTGATCTGAGAGGAAATTTTTTAAACCTAAAATAGAGTAGAGCCATCTCTGGAGAAGGCTTTGAAGGCATCTGTGATATAGAGGAGATTAGGGATGTTAACCACTTGCCGACCGCCCCATGTAGATATACGTCGGCAGAATGGCACGTACAGGCAGAACCACGTACCTGTACGTGCCATTCTTTAGGCGGTTGGGGGGTCCGATCGGACCCCCCTCCGCCGGCGGGGACGGTCGGCATCGCTTCAGGAGCGATCCGGGACGAGGGGACGGCCAGTGGTTTCTGGCCACCCCCTCGCGATCGCTCCTGGCGAATGAAAAGCTTCCCCTTCCTGTCTATTGTATAGACAGGAAGGCGGAAGTGATGTCACGCTCGGTGCGCCGGTCTATGTGACCGGAGACGCCGAGCGGCGAACATGTTAAGGTTAGTGCACAACACTACACTGACACCAGTACAGTTAGGCACACAAAACACCCCCCTGTCACCCCCTGATCACCCCCCAGATCACCCCCTCCCCCCCCCCCAGTCACAGTGTCACTAATTGCAGTGATCATTTATTTACTGATCACTGCATTTAGTGTCAGTGTGACTGTAATAACTGTCAGGGCAGTTAGTTTTAGGTCCTAGGTAGCCCCCTACCCCCCCCTAATAAAGGTTTAACCCCCTGATTGCCCCTAGTTAACCCCTTCACCCCCTTTTGCCAGTGTCACTAAGCGATCGTTTTTCTGATCGCTGCATTGTGTCGCTAGGTAACCATTTTTTTTTTATTTTAACCGCCATGTTTTATATAGGTTCATAAATAGTTTTATAGGTCAGGTACCCCCATATTACAACCTAAATAAAGGTTTTAACCCCCTGATTGCCCCTAGAGTTAACCCTTTCACCAGTAATCACCGTATAACTGTCACTGGTGACGCTGGTTAGCCAGTTAGTTATTTCGTTATTTAGGTTCCCCGTCAGGTTTTTATATAGCGTCAGGTACCCCCATATATTACCTAATAAAGGTTTAACCCCCTGATTGCCCCTAGTTAACCCTTTCACCCCCTTTTGCCAGTGTCACTAAGCGATCGTTTTTCTGATCGCTGCATTAGTGTCGCTAGGTAACCAGTTTTTTTTTAGGTTAACCGCCATGTTTATATAGGTTCATAAATAGGTTTATAGGTCAGGTACCCCCATATTACAACCTAAATAAAGTTTTTAACCCCCTGATTGCCCCTAGAGTTAACCCTTTCACCAGTGATCACCGTATAAAAATGTCACTGGTGACGCTGGTTAGCCAGTTAGTTATTTCGTTATTTAGGTTCCCCGTCAGGTTTTTATATAGCGTCAGGTACCCCCATATATTACCTAATAAAGGTTTAACCCCCTGATTGCCCCTAGTTAACCCTTTCACCCCCTTTTGCCAGTGTCACTAAGCGATCGTTTTTCTGATCCCTGCATTAGTGTCGCTAGGTAACCAGTTTTTTTTTGTATTACTGTTACGGGTGACGCTGGTTAGTTAGCTTGTTTTTTATACTGTCAGGGCACCCGCCATTTATTACCCAATAACGGTTTAACCCCCTGATCGCCCGGCGGGTGATATCAATTAGGTTTTAGGGTCAAATAAGGTCTGCGTCGCCCCAGGTTAGTGCCAGTACCGCAAACACCCACGCGCAAAGCATACACCTCCCTTAGTGGTATAGTATCTGAACAGATCAATATCTGATCTGATCAGATCTATACTAGCGTCCCAGCAGTTTAGGGTTCCAAAAAAAACGCATTGTTAGCGGGATCAGCCCAGATACCTGCTAGCACCTGCGTTTTCCCCCTCCGCCCAGCCCAGCCCACCCAAGTGCAGTATCGATCGATCACTGTCACTTACAAAACACTAAGCACACATAACTGCAGTGTTCGCAGAGTCAGGCCTGATCCCTGCGATCGCTAACATTTTTTTTGTGGTAGCGTTTTGATTCAGTCGCTAACAGTCAGGAGCTTTTTTACCTGTGAATCTCAAAAAAAAAAAAAAAAAAAATAGTTGTCGTTTTATTGTTCTCTCTCTCTCTCTATTGTTGCTCTTTTTTTACTCCATTCTATTCTGCAATGTTTTATTATGTTTTATCATGTTTTATCATGCTTGCTTTTCAGGTATGTAATTTTGTTTACTGTGTTTTAGTGTTAAGCATTTTTTTGTTTTCAGGTGCGCCATTCAGTTGCAGCGCGGATTTATTTATCTTGACAGCAACAGCGTTTGCTCCCACGATACATAAAGCCGCGACTCCAACGCTGTAGGAGGTGATTTCACCACCACAGTTAAAAAAAAGAGCATATATGCCGAAGCATGGGGGCAGCAGGGGGCGGGGAGGAGCGATTGGCTCCTAATGCCACGTACATACGGTCGAAATTCCGACCGTGTGTACACGGCATAACTTTTGCGGGAGGATGCCCCCATGCATCGGCATATATAAATGGTGCATGTATGCCCATCATTAGAAGTGGGTGGATGAAGGGAGGTATTCTAATGGTGGGCATACCCACCAATCAATCTCTTTTTTTCGTTCAGCCAAGAGGCTGCATGAAAAAAAAAAAGATTACAATATATGTCCAGTATGTTGCTGGACTTTGAATGGTTATACCAGAATGATGCCTGCAGGTTTAGGTATCATCTTGGTATCATTCTTTTCAGCCAGTGATCGGCTTTCATGTAAAAGCAATTCTAGCGGGTAATTAGCCTCTAGACTGCTTTTACAAGCAGTAGGAGGGAATGTCCCCCCTCCCGGATATAAACCGCGCCATTGGGAAATTGGGAAAGCATTTTATCACACCAATCTTGGTGTGGTCAGATGCTTTGAGGGCAGAGGAAAGATCTAGGGTCTAATAGACCCCAATTTTTTCAAAAAAAGAGTACCTGTCACTGCCTATTGCTATCATAGGGGATATTTACATTCCCTGAGATAACAATAAAAATCATAACAAAGAAAAAAAATGGAAGGAACAGTTTAAAAATAGAATAAAAAAGCTAAATAAATAAAAAAAAAACTAAAAAAAAAAAAAAAAAAAGCACCCCTGCCCCCCCTTCTCTTGCGCAAAGGCGTACACAAGCGTTGGTCTGGCGTCATATGTAAACAGCAATTGCAGCATGCATGTGAGGTATCACCGCGAAGGTCAGATCGAGGGCAGTAATTTTAGCAGTAGACCTCCTCCGTGAATCTAATGTGGTATCATGTAAAGGCTTTTAAAGGCTTTTAAAAATGTATGTAGTTTGTCGCCACTGCGTGTTTGTGCGCAATTTTAAAGCATGTCGTGTTTGGTATCCATGTACTCGGCCTAAGATCATATTTTTTATTTCATCAAAAATTTGAGCAATATAGTGTGTTTTAGTGCATTAAAATAAAAAAAAGTGTATTTTTTCCACAAAAAATGCGTTTGAAAAATCGCTGCGCAAATACTGTGTGGAAAAAAAAAATGCAACACCCACCATTTTAATCTGTAGGGCCTTTGCTTTAACAATATATATAGTGTTTGGGGGTTCAACGTAATTTTCTTGCAAAAAAAAAATATGTTTTCATGTAAACAAAAAGTGTCAGAAAGGGCTTTGTCTTCAAGTGGTTAGAAGAGTGGGTGACGTGTGACATAGGCTTCTAAATGTTGTGCATAAAATGCCAGGACAGTTCAAACCCCCCCAAATGACCCCATTTTGGAAAGTAGACACCCCAAGCTATTTGCTGAGAGCAATGTTGAGCCCATTAAATATTTTTTTTTTTTTTGTCCCAAGAGATTGAATAATGAAAAAAAAAAAATATATATATTTTTTTTACAAAAAGTTGTCACTAAATGATATATTGCTCAAACATGTCATGGGCATATGTGGAAATACACCCCAAAATACATTCTGTTGCTTCTCCTGAGTACGGGGATACCACATGTGTGGGACTTTTTGGGAGCCTAGCTGCGTACGGAACCCCAAAAACCAAGCACCGCCTTCAGGCTTTCTAAGGGAGTAATTTTTTTATTTCACTTCTCACTGCCAATCACAGTTTCGGAGGCCATGGAATGCCCAGATGGCATAAAACCCCCCAAAATGACCCCATTTTGGAAAGTAGACACCCCAAGCTATTTGCTGAGAGGTATTGTGAGTATTTTGCAGATGTCGCTTTTTGTCACAAAGTTTTGAAAATTGAAAAAAGAAAAAAAAAAATTTTTTTTCTTTACTTTCTTCATTTTCAAAAACAAATGAGAGCTGTAAAATACTCACCATGCCTCTCAACAAATAGCTTGGGGTGTCTACTTTCCAAAATGGGGTCATTTGGGGGGGTTTTGTGCTATTTTGGCATTTTATGGCCTTCGAAACTGTGATAGGTAGTGAGGAGTGAAATCAAAAATTTGCACCCTTAGAAATCCTGAAGGCGGTGCTTGGGTTTCGGGGCCCCGTACGCGGCTAGGCTCCCAAAAAGTCCCACACATGTGGTATCCCCATACTCAGGAGAAGCAGCAAAATGTATTTTGGGGTGCAATTCCACATATAACTATGGCATGTGTGAGCAATATATCATTTAGTGACAACTTTTTGAAGAAAAAAAAAATTATTTTTTATTTTTGTCTTTATTCAATCACTTGGGACTAAAAAAAAAAAAATATTCAATGGGCTCAACATGCCTCTCAGCAAATAGCTTGGGGTGTCTACTTTCCAAAATGGGGTCATTTGGGGGGGTTTTGTACTTCTCTGCCATTTTAGCACCTCAAGAAATGAAATAGGCAGTCATAAATTAAAAGCGGTGTAAATTCCAGAAAATGTACTCTAGTTTGTAGACGCTATAACTTTTGCGCAAACCAATAAATATACGCTTATTGGCATTTTTTTTACTAAAGACATGTGGCTGAATACATTTTGGCCCAAATGTTTGACTAAAATTGAGTTTATTAGATTTTTTTTATAACAAAAAGTAGAAAATCTCTTTTTTTTTCAAAATTTTCGCTCTTTTTCCGTTTATATCGCAAAAAATAAAAATCACAGAGGCAATCAAATACCATCAAAAGAAAGCTCTATTTGTGGGAAGAAAAGGACGCAAATTTCGTTTCGTTACAAAATTGCATGACCGCACAATTACCAGTTAAAGTAGTGCAGTGCGAAATTGAAAAAAGACCTCTGGTCCTTAAGCTGACAATTGGTCCGGGGCTGAAGTGGTTAAAAAAAAAATAAAACGGCAAACTTTACTGTTTTAGTTTTCGTTTTAAAATCATTAGTGTATTTTTTTTCCAAAAAAAATGCGTTTGAAAGACCGCTGCGCAAATACCGTGTGACATAAAATATTGCAACAACCGCTATTTTATTCCCTAGGGTCTCTGTTAAAAAAACATATATAATTGTTGGGGGTTCCAAGTGATTTTCTAGGAGAAAATACAGGATTTTTACTTGTAAGCAACAAGTGTCAGAAAAGATTTAGTCTTTAAATGGTTAAACTGAGAACTTCTCACACACAGCCTTGAGTTTATTCATTAAGTGTAAACATTGTAATCATTGTAACACTTTGGTCTTTTTTGGCAGAATGCCCAGAGAGGAGAAGGGGAAGACTGAGGCAACTTGCATTGACTTCTATTACAGAAGTCTTTTGCAAGTCACGGCTGAAGTTATAATCGGCCTTTTTTATCAGCAGAATCGGCCGATGCCGATTAATTAAAAAACGCCAAATATCGGCCGATATATCGGCCGGCCGATATATCGGTCGACCTCTAGTGTTGGGTACCACCTATGAACAGCTTTTTTGATTTCCAATGGTTAGAGCAATGGGATGCTTTGTGAGTGGATTTGAAGGCATTTTGCCACATAGTAGGGGTTGCCTTAACAGTTAGTTCTGCTTCCCATTTTGAAAGGGTATTGATTTTGGGAGTAGGGCTGTTGGTGACTTAGAGCTGGGTACATTGTGGAGATGCCATGTTTTGGATATGTGGGTTGGGAGTAGAATCTGTGAAATGTTTCAGGTATAGAGACTGTAGAAGGGAGTCTAGAGGCTTTTAAAGGAGAAGTCCAGCCAAACCTAGTTTTGCTGGGCTTCTATGGATCACAGGAGTGCGATTTATTTTATTTATTTTTTTTGTTTTTTTGTTTTGCACTCTTGTGACCCGTTTTCAGCAGAGAGCGGACTGATGTCTGCTCTCTACTGACCGGTCCAGGTACCGCATCATCCCGACCATGGGAATCTGGATCCACCAGGTGCCTGGACTAACACTTGTCTCAGGCTCTCAGCGAGCCGCTGAGAGCCTGACATGGCCGCTTTCCGCCCCTCCACTGCTCAGCACTCCAGTGAGCGAGGGGGGGGGGGGGGGCAGAGCAAAGAGCTGCTAATTGATGGTCTTTGCTCAGGGAGTTGTGAGAACCGAGCCATCAGCGATGTTTGCGTGGTTCTTAGTGTGGAGGCGCCAGGCGATCGATGCAGCATCGGACCATTGAGCCGCCGACACCATCTTGGCTGTTAGTGAGACCAGGAAGGAGATTTGTACTCTTTCCTTCCCTTGGACATCGCGGTCAGGTGCTGTAGGGGTGTGGAGCAGCAATGTGTTTCAAAGTTTTTCCCTGTATGGAGTCGCTGTTGGCCACTGTAGCTGATTGTCCTGTAGAGCTGAGGGATTAGGCAGCCATTCATCCACAATGTCAAGCCACACCCCACAGAGTAGAAAGCTTTAATTTGGCTTGTTCTTTGGTGGAAGGTTATGGTAGTAGCAGTGATCAAAAAACGGTGCTAAGAATATTGATGGATGGTGGAGGATTATTTGCTAGAAATGCTGCTACTTGGTACTAGTGAAACACTAGTTGATACAGATAAAAAGGGAAATGAGCAGCGCAAATCTAAAAATCCTGCAATCTCGTAATAATAAATAGCTTGCAATTAACACATGTAAAACAAATCAATAAACCCTGTGAATATTATGCTATTACTAGCAATGTTCTCCTAACATATATGACAATGTGTATATCCACTATGTAATCGAGTAAAGTGTCAACTCCTTGATATGTGGAAACATAACTTGTGCAAACAAATATCTTAAACAATGAATCTCGTGCTCGCATCCAAAAAATCTTATGTTGAAAAAATGTTTCAAAATTATACACTGTAATTTTGAAACATTTTTTCAACATAAGATTTGTGTGTGTGTGTGTTTTTTTTCTCAGTCTCAAATGAATATAGTTCATAAATAAAGTGCACTCACATTTCACAAGTGTCTGCCCGACACTAAGGCGCTAAAGTATGATGATTGCTCTATGAAGACGTTGAATAACGAAACTAAAAGGGTGGGGCTAGGACGCTGACAACATCGGGTCTTTCTGTGATCGGGCTTGCATCTTTTGAGACTGCACCCAGAGTCGATAACTATATATACAATCCTCATGCTTTTGTTCGGACAGACACCAGTGAAATGTGAGTGCTTTTAAAAAAGTTTTAATAAACAAGCATTATTTTTAACGGTATTATGCTATGGAGATCTTTTTTACCTTCTCCCTAAAAATCCTTCCATTCATTTGGGAGAGAAACTGACAAGGATATGGGAGCGAACTGACGAGGGGATTTGCCTGATATACAACACAAAAAGCGCTTTTGCTAGTTTATGATCTGACCAGCTAGGATTTATGGTGGAGCACATAGTGTACAATTACATGAAGTGTTGGATTACCGGGTTTGCCTTTAATTCGTTGTGGCGTTGCAAACACGGACTTTTATTCTTTGAATAGATGCACTTTTGGATTATACTTTTGGCTGAAATTGAGAATATGAACTTTATTTGTTGCACTTTATGAACTATATTCACTTGAGATTGAGAAACAGATTATAGATATGCATTTTAATTTCAATTTTTTTTTTTTTTAACATATAAGATTTTCTGTATGGGGGCATGAGATTCACGTTTAAGATATTTGTTTGCACAAGTGTGTGTTTTCATTGTGTTCACACTTTACTTGTTTACATAGTGGATATACACATTGTCATATGTTAGGAGAACATTGCTAGTAATAGCATAATATTCACAGGGTGTATTGATTTTGTTTTACATGTGTTAATTAAAAGCTATTATTACGAGATTGCCGGATTTTAGATTTGCGCTGCTCGTTTCCCTTTATATCTATGGTAGTAGCAAGAAATATACAGCTAAATTAAAAAAATATATATTTTTTACTATTTTGGGACAGTTTTCCTTTTGAGAAAAAAAAAATCAAGGTATTTCCAGTACCACTTACCATGAAATGAAAGCCCAATTTGTTCTGGAAAAAAAACTGTATAATCCCACCTGGATACACAAAGTAGTTATATACAGAGAATAAGAATGTTGGAGATACGGGACTGTCCAAGGTACACAATTACAAAACATTTTTAGATATAATAAAAGAGATTTTTATTAACACATAAAATCTAAAAGAATGACTTTGTGCACAGCAATATACATATTATGGTTCAAAGGTTATGCATACAATCCCAATTGGAACACAGAATATTAATATACTATAAGTACACAAGTCGTTATACTTGTCCATTTATTCTCGACATGTTTCGCCAGTAAGGCTTCTTCAGGAGAAAAACGTAGGGTACAATTGATTTGGAATATTGAGGATACCTTCTTGTTCTAAAGTATGCATAAAAAATGATATAAGATTTGATACATACAAAGAATCATATTATTAATTACAGTTGTGCTGTTTGAGATTGTGGTGGTGATTGTGCCATATAGGTCCTAGGTATGTATACGACCTCTTACCTCCAATGATAGAGAGTCTGCACATCCCCAGATTACCAGAGAAGAAATTCATTAAAGCGGTTCTGCACCCATTTCATTTAGTAAATCTCTTTGCCTTCCAAATCAGGCAAAGAGTACTAAATGAAATGTTTTTTTTTTTTTTTTTTTTTTTACTTACCTTGTAATTGATGACTTCCGGTCTTCTCTCTCTTCGGCGGCGGGCGGGGTCTCTGCGTCGATCTTCGTCACGCCGCACTGTCTCCTGGGATCTGGTGTCATTGATCCCAGGAGTCAGAGCGGGCATCTTCCGAAATCTCGCGAGATTTCGGCCACATCTTCCGAAATCTTACGAGATTTCGGCCACATCTTCCGAAATCTCGTGAGATGTCGGCAGATGTGCCGTTACTGCGCACGCGCGAGTAACGGCGGTGCATGCTGGGCCATCTAAAGTGCCTGTGGGGTTTCACATGCCCACAGGCA
>JAQSEC010003251.1:0-13346 GCA_028564925.1 Lithobates sylvaticus | reverse complement strand
AGACTAGCACCAGGTCACTGAGCAGCCAGCAGCTGTGTAAGTCCGGAGAGCAGGCCGGGGGTCAAACACAGGTTCAAAGAGCAAGTCCGTGGAAGTAAGCCCGAGGTCAAACACAGGATTGGGTAGCAGTCCGTTAAACAAGCCAGGGGGTCAAACACAGGATCGGGCAGCAGTCCGTTAAACAAGCCAGGGGGTCAAGACACAGGATCAGATCTGGTTTACACAGGGACGCACAGGCACTAAAGGCACTAAGGCACTAAGTCCGTGGTTGCCAGCAGAGGGTCAAACACAGGATCAGGCAGCAAAGTCCGTTGAGGCAAGCAGAGGGTCAAACACATGATCAGGCAGCAAAGTCCGTTGAGGCAAGCAGAGGGCCAAACACAGGATCGGGCAGCAGTCCGTTAAACAAGCCAGGGGGTCAAACACAGGATCGGGCAGCAGTCCGTTAAACAAGCCAGGGGGACAAGACACAGGATCAGATCTGGGTTTACACAGGGACGCACAGGCACTAAGCTGGAAAGACAGACCAGCAAAGTGCCTGTGCGTCAGGCAGCTTTTATAGGCGCCCAGAGGACGCTAATTGTGCGCCATAGCGCACAAATGCGCGCTAGTGCGCATGCGCGAGCGCCGGACTGCCGAGCCGCGAGGGCGCATGCGCCGGAGCGCCGGGCCGCCGCGCATGCGCACTGGAGAGCGGGACGTTCGTCCGGCGCTGGAGCCCTGACACTCAGGCACTCAATGTGGTCTGTCACGGAGCGGTGCTGCTGCATAGCTCGGCGCTGTATCCTCTTCAGTCGCGGAGGCGGGATGGCGCTGGCCTGACACCCCCCCAGTGTGTGGCACCCGGGGCGGTCCGACCCCCCCCCCCCCCCCCCCCGCCCCCCACTTAGTACGCCTCTGGTCGTTGTATGATTAGTGTATATGGTGACAGGTAGGTAGGGGTGTGATTAGTGTATATGGTGACAGGTAGGTCGGTGTGTGATTAGTGCATATGGTGACAGGTAGGTCGGTGTATATGGTGACAAGTAGGTCGGTGTGTGATTAGTGTATATGGTGACAGGTAGGTCGGGGTGTGATTTGTGTATATGGTGACAGGTAGGTCGGGGTATGATTAGTGTATATGGTGACAGGTAGGTCGGGGTGTGATTAGTGTATATGGTGA
Source organism: Lithobates sylvaticus (assembly GCA_028564925.1). Lineage (NCBI taxonomy): Eukaryota > Metazoa > Chordata > Amphibia > Anura > Ranidae > Lithobates > Lithobates sylvaticus. Next base: position 12,184 of record JAQSEC010003251.1, on the reverse strand, counting down.
CAGGTAGGTCGGGGTGTGATGAGTGTATATGGTGACAGGTAGGTCGGGGTGTGATTAGTGTATATGGTGACAGGTAGGTCGGGGTATGATTAGTGTATATGGTGACAGGTAGGTCGGGTGTGATTAGTGTATATGGTGACAAGTAGGTCGGTGTGTGATTAGTGTATATGGTGACAGGTAGGTCAGTGTTTGATTAGTGTATATGATGACAGGTAGGTCGGTGTATGATTAGTGTATATGGTGACAGGTAGGTCGGGGTGTGATTAGTGTATATGGTGACAGGTAGGTCAGTGTATGATGAGTGTATATGATTACAGGTAGGTCGGTGTATGGTTAGTGTATATGGTGACAGGTAGGTCGGGGTGTGATTAGTGTATATGGTGACAGGTAGGTCGGAGTATGATTAGTGTATATGGTGACAGGTAGGTCAGTGTATGATTAGTGTATATGATGACAGGTAGGTCGGTGTATGATTAGTGTATATGGTGACAGGTAGGTCGGGTGTGATTAGGGATGGGCCCGGTGCTCGATTCGATCCCACGTTCGAATCGAGCACCGGGCGTTCGCTCGCTCGGCGAGCCCTGAACTATTTGGGCCGTTCGCATCAAATTCGTGTGATGCGAGCGGCCCGCAATGCATTGCGGCCGGCGCAGTGCATTGCTGGCTGATGATTGCCCAAGCATGCACTGTGACCCCGCATGCTTGGCCAATCACAGCGCCGGAAACTAGGAGAGCAATAATTGGCTACAGGCAGGACGCCTGTAGCCAATTAAAGCTCAGGGGCCAGCCCTACAAACACACCTTCAATTACCGGATTGGATGAGCTTTCGGTACCTTCAGCTGCGCCACGCCATTAGGACCCAATTCCCACTACCCATCAGAATGGAGATGGACCCTGTGGAGAGGGTCCTTGCCCAGGAGAAACTGGACAAGGCCCTCTCGACCCTGTACCTAGAACTCCTTAGGACTGACTCTGCTAAGGTAGACAAACTTTTTGTATATTGGAAGACTGACATCCCGGACCTTGACCAGGAAGACTGGAATGACTGTTTGGCGGATAGCGCCTCCGTGCTTATCTCCTCCAGGGAGCGTCTTATTCAGGTAAAATTCTTACATAGGGTCTATTATACCCCTCAAAGGCTCCATAGGGTATTCCCCCAGCGGTCCCCCGACTGTCCCAGATGCATAAGTGCCATAGGAACATACCTACACATGTTTTGGAGCTGTCCCAAAATTGGTACTTACTGGGCCGCTGTGCTGGAAGCGGTTAACGGCCGTCTTCAGCTGAACCTCCCCATGTCCCCAGAGTTATTACTACTGGGCATCCAGGATGACGACCAAAGGCCCAGATACACCAAATTGTTAGTGACATATCTCTTCTTCTATGCAAAAAGGGAAATTGTGTTGCATTGGAACTCACATGCCCCTCCCACGATTGGATCCTGGGAAAAGTCAATCAACGCTGTACTCCCCTTGTATAAGCTAACGTACATCAATAGGAAATGTCCGCAAAAGTTCGACAGAGTGTGGCAACCGTGGTCGGGGTAACAGTCTGATGCCTGAGAAGCTCCAAGTATTCGACCACCTCCCGATGGTCCTCTCTATGTCATAGAGAGAAGTTTGAGGGCAGTCAGACACACTCCTATACCTCCCCAGGGGGTGGGGTACTGGGTATATTTGGGACAAATGACACTTTGTACTTATTGTCTAAATTATTGTATAACTAACCTCGCATGTATTGTGTACTTGATGAAGTCCATGTTGGACATATGTTGTGACCTGTATGTAAGCTTACTTTCAATAAAGGAACAGTTTTTGACTCTTAAAAAAAGCTCAGGGGCTTTAGTACACGCCCCACCATGTAAAAGGCCACCACGCCGTCGGCCCAGGGCACATGTGTTCCGGCTTCTGGAAGAGCAGTCTGCTGATAGATATTCTTCTTTGCTTGATTGGTATTCTTCTTCTTTGCTAAACCATTGCTACCTGAGTCATTCAATTCATCATTACTGATCATTCATTGCTGCTGATTGCACAGAGTGTGATATTAGCTGCTGCTGGGGATTAGTTTGGTGTGTGCGTGCTGTTAGTACAGCATTGCAGTAGCATCAATCGCAGTGCTGTTAGAACAGCATTGCACCCCAACTTCTGTCCCAACCTTCTGTCCCATCCCAGGCAGGGATTTATAGGAGCCATATTGTGTTTGTGGCAGCACACATAGGACCTATATTTTCTTGTCAGCAGCACACATAGTACCTATCGTGTGTTTGTGTCAGCACCCATAGGACTTATAGTGTGTTTGTGGCAGCACACATAGGACCTATATTTTCTTTTCAGCAGCACACATAGTACCTATAGTGTGTTTGTGTCAGCACCCATAGGACTTATAGTGTGTTTGTGGCAGCACACATAGGACCTATATTTCCTTTTCAGCAGCACACATAGTACCTATAGTGTGTTTGTGTCAGCACCCATAGGACTTATAGTGTGTTTGTGGCAGCACACATAGGACCTATATTTTCTTGTCAGCAGCACACATAGTACCTATAGTGTGTTTGTGTCAGAACCCATAGGACTTATAGTGTGTTTGTGGCAGCACACATAGGACCTATATTTTCTTGTCAGCAGCACACATAGTACTATAGTGTGTTTGTGTCAGCACCCATAGGACTTATAGTGTGTTTGTGGCAGCACACATAGGACCTATATTTTCTTGTCAGCAGCACACATAGTACCTATAGTGTGTTTGTGTCAGCACCCATAGGACTTATAGTGTGTTTACGGCAGCACACATAGGACCTATATTTTCTTTTCAGCAGCACACATAGTACCTATAGTGTGTTTGTGTCAGCACCCATAGGACTTATAGTGTGTTTGTGGCAGCACACATAGGACCTATATTTTCTTGTCAGCAGCACACATAGTACCTATAGTGTGTTTGTGTCAGCACCCATAGGACTTATAGTGTGTTTGTGGCAGCACACATAGGACCTATATTTTCTTGTCAGCAGCACACATAGTACCTATAGTGTGTTTGTGTCAGCAGCACCCATAGGACTTATAGTGTGTTTGTGGCAGCACACATAGGACCTATATTTTCTTGTCAGCAGCACACATAGTACCTATAGTGTGTTAGTGTCAGCACCCATAGGACCTACAGTGTGTTGTGAGCACACATAGGAGCTCTATTTCTTATACAATATACACTACCGACTACAATGGCTGGAAGACCGCCAAGGAGAGGCAGACCGTCCCGAGGCAAGAACACAGGGCAAGCAGGCTCTGTTTCTAGAGACAACAGTGCTGGTCGTGGACGTGGTCGTGCATCGTCATCAGCACATGGCCATGGGACACGCTTGTCTTTGTTTTCGGCAGCTGGACATGTTGAGCCGCATCATGCCGAAGGCTTGGTAGAATGGATGACCAAGCCCTCCTCATCCTCCTCATCCTCTCTCACCCAGGCTCAGGGTACTGGCAGAGCAGCTGCCAACGCGTACTTAATGGCATCATCAGCCACCCCTTCCCTAGACCCACCATGTCCTCCTGAGGAGTCCCCCGAACTGTTTGAGCACAGTGTTGGGTACATGCTCCAGGAGGATGCCCAACGATTCGAAGGCTCGGATGATGATACCCAGCTTGAGGAAGGCAGTAGTGTGCGCGCAGAGAGAGGGGATGCTGAAGGACAGCAATCTGGCAGTAATGTTCCACCAGCTGCAGCTTACTGCCAGGTTTGCTCTAGTGGTGAAGAGGGAGGGGATAATGAGGTCACTGACTCCACGTGGGTGCCTGAAGGGAGAGAGGAGGAGGAGGAGGATGTGGCGTCACATGTCCAACGAGGCAGGATGCCCCCTGGAGGCCAGCTAGAGGCCAGCACAGCAAATGAATCACACCACAGAGCTCCGCCTGTGCAGGGCGCTGCCTCTGCACGTTATCACAAAAGTTCTTTGGTGTGGGCCTTTTTTGAGACGAGTGCATCAGATCGCACCACTGCTATTTGCAATATTTGTCTCAAGCGTATCTCGCGTGGCCAAAACATCAGCCGCTTGGGCACCACAAGCATGAGCAGACATATGTCGATCTGCCATGCAGCTCGTTGGCAAGCGCACATTAAAGACCCACACCAAAGAACAAAGCGGACCTCTCCTTGCTCCTCATCAGCTGGGATCTCCATCCCCACTATATCTTCAGTCCTCTCTGAAAGCTGCTCTGAGAGGACTGAAGGTGTAGAATTAGGTGTGTCACAACCAAGTACTAGCAGTACACCGACGTCCTAATGTAGCAGGCAAATTTCCCTGCCCCAGCTGCTGGACCGTCGAAAGAAGTATACTCCCAGCCATCCACCTGCCCAGCGGTTGAATGCTAGCTTGGCTAAATTGCTAGAACTTCAACTGCTGCCTTTTCAGTTGGTAGACTCGGCCCCCTTCCGTGAGTTTGTTCAATGTGCGGTTCCTCAGTGGCAGGTTCCCAAACGCCACTTTTTCTCACGGAAGGCGATTCCGTCTCTCTACCGGCATGTGGAAGGCAATGTCCATGCCTCGCTGGACAGGGCGGTCAGCGGTAAGGTGCATAATATTACTGCTGACTCATGGTCCAGCAGGCATGGACAGGGACGTTATCTGTCTTTCACGGCCCATTGGGTCACTCTATTGGCAGCTGGGAGGGATGCAGGACAAGGTGCAGTAGTGTTGGAGGTTGTTCCGCCACCACGCCTCTAAAATGCTACTACTGGTTGTGACACACCTCTCTCCTCCACCCCCTCCTCTTCTTCTTCCTCCATGGCCTCTTCGAGTGCTCTGTCCTCGGAACCAGCGGTGCTCCGTAGGCGTACAAGGGGCTACGCGAGTACGCAGGCAAAAAGATGCCATGCCGTGCTTGCGCTGGTGTGTTTGGGGGACAGGAGCCACACTGGGGCAGAGGTTCTGGCAGCTCTGCAGGGGCATGCCGAGAGGTGGTTGACGCCACGCCAGCTTAAGCCAGGAATGGTGGTTTCTGACAATGGCACCAACCTCCTCTCCGCCCTGCGACAGGGGCAGCTCACCCATGTGCCCTGTATGGCTCACGTCCTCAACCTGGTGGTGCAGCGGTTTTTGGGCAGGTACCCAGGCTTACAAGATGTCCTGAGGCAGGCCAGGAAAGTCTGTGTGCATTTCCGCCGATCTTATAATGCCAGTGCTCGGCTGGCTGAGATGCAAAAGGAGCTGAACCTGCCCAAGAACCGCCTAATATGTGACATGCCCACCAGGTGGAACTCATGGCCATGCTGCAGCGACTGCACACGCAGCAGAGGGCCATCAATGAGTACCTTTGCGACTACGGCACCAGGACAGGGTCAGGGGAGCTTGGCTTTTTTTCCCCACGCCAGTGGAGCATGATCAGGGATGCATGCACTGTCCTCTCACCATTTGAGGAGGCCACGAGGATGGTGAGCAGTGACAGTGCATGCATCAGTGACACTGTACCTCTTGTCCACCTGTTGGAGCATACGCTGCGTGGGATAATGGACAGGGCACTTGAGGCAGAACAGAGGCAGGAAGAGGAGGACTTCCTTGCCTCTCAAGGCCCCTTTATCCAGACAGTGTTCCTTCTGTCCCACCCATCACACAGGAAGAGGATGAGGAGGAGGAGGAGGAGGAGGATTGTGTGAGCATGGAGGTGGAGCCTGGCACTCAGCATCAGCAGCAGCAGTCTTTTAGGGATGATGTACAGTCCCAACAAACAAGTGGACTTGTACGTGGCTGGGAGGAGGTGGCTGGCGATCATGTCATCCTCAGTGACCCAGAAGACTCCGGACCGAATGCCTCAGCTAACCTACGCTGCATGGCCTCCCTGATCCTGCAAAGCCTGCGGAAGGATCCTCGTGTTCTTCGGATCAAGGAGAGGGACCATTACAGGCTGGCCACTCTCCTTGATCCACGGTACAAGGGTAAGGTTGCGGACCTTATCTTGCCGTTGCAGAGGGAGCAGAGGATGAGACATCTCAGGGAGGCCTTGCAGAAAGGTCTGTGCAACGCGTTCCCAGAAACTGGGAGGTTACAAACTCCTGGTCCTGGACGACGAGTTGCTGAGGCTTCGGTCAGTAGCAGAAGGAGCGGTGGGGAAGGTGGACGTCTGACCGATGCGTTCAGACAATTTTTTAGTCCGCAGCCCCAAGGTATGATCGGTTCCAGCAACCATCGCCAGCGTCTGATATACATGGTGCAGGAATACCTAGGGGCAAGGTCAGACTTGGACACCTTTCCCACCGAAAATCCTCTGGCTTACTGGGTCCTGAGGATGGATCACTGGCCAGAGCTTACACAGTATGCAATTGAGCTACTGGCCTGTCCTGCATCCAGCGTTCATTCCGAACGCACATTCAGTGCTGCTGGAGGATTTGTCACCGATCACAGGGTGCGCCTGTCCACCGACTCGGTTGATCGACTGACCTTCATAAAAATGAATCAGTCTTGGATCACCACCAGCTACCAGGCACCTGAAGCGGATATAACTGAATAATTTATAATGTCACATCCCTTCAAGACTGCCTATGCTGATGCTGAGTGACTGTCCTGTTATGTTCACTGACTATCCTCTTCCTCCTCCTCAATGATCCATGCCACCACACCAGTGCCTATGGCACAATTTTTCAGCCCCTGTTAACAGGGGCGTGTAATTACAATTTAAAAAAAAAATGCTTCGCAACAGGTGTGACTGCTGTGCTCCAAGTACAGTATCTGTGAGGTGTTGTGGCACCAGCACCAATGCAGTGTTGTGGCACCAGCACCAGCACCAGTGCCTAAGGCACAATTTTTCAGCCCCTGTTGGGGCGTGTAATTACAATTTTTAGGCAATGCTTTGCAACAGGTCTCATTGCTGTGCTCAAGTACAGTATCTGTGAGGGGTTGCAGTGTTGTGGCACCAGCACCAATGCCTAAGGCACAATTTTTCAGCCCCTGTTTAACAGGGGAGTGTAATTACAAATCTTGATCTAATAGTTCACAGCAGGGCCCATTCCTGCGCCCACCAAGAGTAACTGTGAGGGCCTACAGTCTTGTGGCAACACCGTCCACCACCACCACCACCACCAAAGGCCCAATTTTTCTGCCCTGTTCAACAGGTGCATGCAATTACAAATCTCGATCTAATAACTCACAGCAGGGCCCATTCCTGCACCCACCAAGAGTAACTGTGAGGGCTTACAGTCTTGTGGCAACACCGTCCACCACCACCACCACCACCACCACAAAGGCCCAATTTTTCTGCCCTGTTCAACAGGTGCATGCAATTACAAATCTTGATCTATTAACTCACAGCAGGGCCCATTCCTGTGCCCACCAGTCTTGTGGCTACACCAACATCTAATAGGGCAAATTTCTGCAGAGTATATACGGCAGGCCCCTACTTTCAAACATCCAACTTACAAACGACTCCTACTTGCAAACGGAAAGAGAAAACAGGAAGTGAGAGGAAATCTACCCCTAGGAAGGGAAATTCTATCCTGTTAGATTTAATTTGGGAAAAAGGTATCTCCTCTCTACTGATGCTTTATCACCAATCCTTGTTTCAATTAAAACCCCACTTTTCCAAAAACATTTGTCATTGGGACGGAAAGTGAGGTGACATGTTCTGAACAGATGTGCAAAGACAGCAAATGTTACAGGGGTGATAACCCTCCCTATGTTCTCCAAAAAGCTTAAAAATAGATTTTTTTGGGGATGGAGCTACACTTCATAATGTACCTGTTCAGATTCTACTTAAGAACAAACCTACAGTCCGTGTCTTGTTTGCACCACCTATATACTGCTGTTCAGAGTATATAGGGTTGTAGGTATAGGGTTTTATTTTGGGTGCGGGGTCCCCCTTAATATCCATACAAGGCCCAAAGGGGGTGGGGGGGGGGGGGGGAGATGGGGTAGCCATGCCATTTTTCTCAAGGATTTTCAGCCATATGGCGGCCAGGACAAGACATGACATTAAAGCCGCAAGTGGTTTTAAATGGCTTCTTTTTTTCATTTACAAATGTCATTTTGTGCAGGACAGTTCTAAACACGGGAAACACATGCCACTTCACAGGCATACTTTAGACACCCCCCAGGTACCATATTTAAAGGAAAATTTCAATTTTTTTTTTTCACTTTATGCATCATTAAAATGACTGCTCCCGAAAAAACGTTAGTTTTTAAAAGTTCTTTTTGCATTGATATATGTCCCCTGGGGCAGGACCCGGGTCCCCAAACCTGTTTTATGACATTAACATGCATATTGGCCGTTGTAATTAGCAATTTTGATTTCGAACGTTCGCGTCCATTATAACGAATAGGGTTCGAAAATTCGCGCAAACTTTCGGTCCGTTCGAAGGTTCTGGTGCGAACCGAACCCGGGGGTGTTCGGCTCATCCCTAGTCATGTCCATCTGGTAAGTTTATTCCTTATCACTTCGGTGAAGGCGGTGCAATTAATTCCAGACGATCCTTGTTTTGGAGACAAAGTCACTATCTTTTGTTTATTTGCTACATTTAAAGACTTTGATTATATTGGGGGCTCTTTTCATTCACATTTCAGTGTAATTATTGATTTATTCACTCACAGAGTTCATATATTTTTTTATTTTTTTTTTTGTATGTATTTATATATGTAGTGCAGCATGTTTTATTTAGGCTTGTGCATATAGGGTGTTACCCCTCATTGTGTTAGCTGCTACATTTTGTTTGCACATTTTTTATTTATTTATACACTTGCAAGTTTATTTTTTTTTTAAACCTTTTAAAAAAATATTGTGACGCCTGCCTTTACACACACATGAACTTTAATGTCATCCCAGTCTTAGTCCGTAGGGTTCAATACTTAGTTGGCCCACCCTGTGCAGCTATAACAGCTTCAACTCTTCTAGGGAAGGCCGTCCCCAAAACAAAAGTCCATCAAGTCCAAACCTATGTGTGTGATTATACACCGCTGGGATCACATATTATATCTCTGTATACAGATCACATCTATTCTATAAACTGATCTCCATGTATACACCGCTGGGATCACATATTATATCTCTGTATACAGATCACATCTATTCTATATACTGATCTCCATGTATACACCGCTGGGATCACACATTATATCTCTGTATACAGATCACATCTATTCTATATACTGATCTCCATGTATACACCGCTGGGATCACATATTATATCTCTGTATACAGATCACATCTATTCTATATACTGATCTCCATGTATACACCGCTGGGATCACATATTATATCTCTGTATACAGATCACATCTATTCTATATACTGATCTCCATGTATACACCGCTGGGATCACATATTATATCTCTGTATACAGATCACATCTATTCTATATACTGATCTCCATGTATACACCGCTGGGATCACATATTATATCTCTGTATACAGATCACATCTATTCTATATACTGATCTCCATGTATACACCGCTGGGACAGGGCCGTTTTTCCGCATGGGCACGCTGGGCAGTTGCCCGGGGGCCCCACATGCCTGGGGGGCCCCACCTGCCCAGGGCCGTCTTACCCAGGGGCCCCATCAGGGCTGGCTCCAATCTTGGGGGATGCTGTACTCGCTCTCGGCTCGACTGCGCATGTTCAGTTCCCAGCTGGAGTCGGCGGAGACCGAAAGTCTCCGATCATTTATCTGAGTCAGTGAAGCTATTTGTACCCTCCCCCTTTCTCATAGTGCTCCTTATTCAAGTTCCTCACAGGAGAAGCTGAGAGGGGGAGGAGTGGAGCCTGCAGTGGAGGACGGAGTTCAGCCTAGCCTAAGGTAAGCTAGCTGAACAACATGCAGTCCTGTGGGTGGCTTATCTTAGTGGGCAGGAGGAGGGGGAGAGGGGAGAGGATGGGCTCCTGTAGCAGGCTCCTGTCTCATGCTGTTACACTAGATCGCTTTTGTGTGTGGCTGTGAACTGCTCTGCTTCTAAAGGGAGCACGTTTTCTGAGATCTCCCCCCAATTTCTATTACACCTCCCTCCCTGTCCCTACACATTACCTGCTCACCAGGCACAGCCTCCTCTCCTGCATGACCACCTCATGTGTCAAGCTGTGGTACTACAAATCCCAGCATGCCAGGAGAGGGGAGGCAGCAGCAATATCACAGATCAGGCTGGTTTTGTAGATGAAAAGTGCTGGTGTTGTATAGTGTGTGTGTTTTATAAAACGTATGATCATTATATATTTGATTATTGTGTTTGATGGTCTTAAGGTGTTTATTATTCATATATTTTTTAGTAAGTAGTGAGCAAATTTAGTGTGGAAGCGCACTGGAGGATTTTTATTTGTTTATAATGGAAAGAGCGTAGTGGAGTGATGGGGGAGGTGGATGGACAGAGAGATGGAAGGAGTGAGGAGTGAGTTAGGCCCCCATGCACACGAGACGCAGATGCAAACTCTGCTGAACGCGTGTTTTAAAAAGCCGAAACCTGCGTTTAAAAACGCGCGTTTTGCTGTGTTTTCATGCCACATTTGCGTCTATAAGCATTTGTAAAGATAACATCATATAGACCCTCCCCAAGCTCAGAAAGCCTGTATTATTAACTATTTCTACCATTGTGTGAGCAGCAGAGAGAGCCGTTGTACACTTGCATTTGCCTCTTTCTGTGTTTTTTTTTGGAAATGGATCCCATATTGAATATATGTCAGGAAATGCTCCTGATGTTGCTCTTGATGAGGCAGCAACGTCGTCGCAAATTTGCATGAGAGGTTCAGAATCAGAGCTTGTCGATATTGGACCCATCCGTTGATGGCACAGCGAATGTCCGTTGGATATTTCACAAACATCTATGCATTAGTGAGTATATACGCTCTATGAACTATCTAAACTAATAACGACATTTTAAACAATTTTTTTTCTAGTATTTTTTATGGTTTACCATCATATTTCTGAGTTTTCTGGTCAAAAAAAATTGGGTTCCTTTTAAAAGGCTTATAAACGCAAATGCAGCTAAACGCAGGTGCCTGCGTTTAGCTGCGTTTAGCTGCGTTTTGCGTATGAAACGTGGAAAAGCAAAGTGTCCTGAACGCATTTTTTTTGCTTCTGGAAAAACGAGGTTAAACGCAACTGCATAAAAACGGGAAAAAACGAGACTGTGTACATGGACACATAGGATAACATTGCATGCGTTCAGGGGCAGTTTTGAAAAAAGTGTCCAACTGCCTCTGAACGCGCGTTTAACAGCGTCTTGTGTGCATGAGGACTTAGGCCCCTTTCACACACGTTCAGGTGTGTCTGTCAGTTTCTCAGACGGACCTAATCGGACGCCTCTATTCACCTCTATGGAGCGACGGATGTCAGCGGTGACCTGTCCACTGGCATCCAGTCCGCTAATCCAGACGGATGGAAACCATATTGTCCATCCCTCTGGCAGATGGGATGAAACAGACAGGCAGATCTGTTTTTTATCCGATCCCCCATAGAGGAGAGTGGAGCTCTGACAGGTCCGTCTTTCCACAGTGAGCAGAGACGGAGCTGTCATCCGTCAGCTCAGAGGAGTGATCCCTGCTAACCAAGCGGAGTCAGGGAAAACGGACGTGTGTGTGAAAGAGCCCTAAAGAATGGAGGTATAGACTGGGTGACAGAGAGATGGATGATGGGATAGAGCAAGGCATGGAGAGATGTGAGTGAGACAGAGACATGGAATGATGAAGCAAAGGATGGAGGGATGGAAAGAAAGAGGGAGAGACAGAATACTAGAGGGATGAAAGTGATGGAGGATAGAAAAGGTGGAGGGATATAAGGCACAAGAAGTTGTGGAAAGATAAAAGAAAGGAGGGATAGATTAACAGAGGGATGGAAGTGATGGAGGGTGAAGAGGTTGGAGGGACCTGCAACAGAGGGAGGGATGGAGACAGAAGGTCTTTAGGGCCAGTTCACACCATAGAAACGCAGTCCGGAATGCGTTCCAGGTGCTTTTCTTCATATGCGTTTTTGGTGCAGTCCAGTGCTTTTTTTTAACCCCCTCTTTTTTCTTAAACTTAAATAAGAACAAGTGTGTTGCAGTGTGTTTTTGGTGCATTTAGGTGCATTCCAGTGCGTTTTTAATGTGTTTTACAGCGTTCCAGTAAAGTCCAGTGCAGAAAAAATGCAGTATGTTCTACTTTTTTTTCTGGACCTGGAACGCACTGGAACTGACCGCACTGGTGTGAACTTTGCCATTGAAAACCATATAACCTACTTTCCATGCG
>JAQSEC010000559.1:0-13758 GCA_028564925.1 Lithobates sylvaticus | reverse complement strand
ATGAATCTAAATGAAACTAAACACATTTTTTCATTTTGCACATGTCTAACCCTTGCCCAATGGATAAGGGAGATCTGCAACCAGTGTTCAGTCCAAACTTATGTTTAGGCCAAACACTGAGCTCATCCCTAGTGGGATCAAATCGATATTTGCTCTTGACCACAGTATTGAGAAATTTCAAAGAATCAGGATAGATTTTTTTTTCCTCAAACAACATTTGCAAAAAAAATCTTCTAACAGTAAATATTGTTTTCATTCAGGAAGGCCCATTACATCCAAAATCAAATGTTAAAAAAAAAATTAATTTTTAAGTACTTTCAAATGACAGCGATTATACTGAGAGTTTTCATACAAATGTTTGTACAAATGTTCAAATTCAGAAAAAAAAAACTACTCCTGTCCATTATGACTTGCTTTAATCCGTAACTCTGCTGGCTACCGGAAGACACACAATGGTGGGCACTGGAGTTGCACCATTTTAGTCAGAGGACCACAGTGCCACGAGCAGGTGTTCTAGCTATTCTGCATGCTCCTGGCATTAACATAAAGAGAGCAGAGTTTTTGGTTGTTGCATTTTAAATAAGTATGAACTTATTCAGCCATATTAAACATTTCTGGTATTCATTTTTAAAAATCTCTCACAATGGACTTACTTTGTGAAGTCTGCAAAGTTAATTATCCTATAGCAACTAGGGATGAGCCGAACACCCCCGGGTTCGGTTCGCACCAGAACCTTCGAACGGACCGAAAGTTCGCGCGAATTTTCGAACCCTATACGTTATAATGGACGCGAACGTTCGAAATCAAAAGTGCTAATTACAACGGCCAATATGCATGTTAATGTCATAAAACAGGTTTGGGGACCCGGGTCCTGCCCCAGGGGACATATATCAATGCAAAAAGAACTTTTAAAAACTAACGTTTTTTCGGGAGCAGTCATTTTAATGATGCATAAAGTGAAAAAAAAAAAGTGACATTTTCCTTTAAATATGGTACCTGGGGGGTGTCTAAAGTATGCCTGTGAAGTGGCATGTGTTTCCCGTGTTTAGAACTGTCCTTGCACAAAATGACATTTGTAAAGGAAAAAAAGAAGCCATTTAAAACCACTTGCGGCTTTAGGTTTGTTCTTAAGTAGAATCTGAACAGGTACATTATGAAGTGTAGCTCCATCCCAAAAAAATCTATTTTTAAGCTTTTTGGAGAACATAGGGAGGGGTTATCACCCCTGTAACATTTGCTGTCTTTGCACATCTGTTCAGAACATGTCACCTCACTTTCCGTCCCAATGACAAATGTTTTTGGAAAAAGTGGGGTTTTAATTGAAACAAGGATTGGTGATAAAGTATCAGTAGAGAGGAGATACCTTTTTCCCAAATTAAATCTAACAGGATAGAATTTCCCTTCCTAGGGGTAGATTTCCTCTCACTTCCTGTTTTCTTTTTCTGTTTTCTGTCCATTTGCAAGTAGGAGTCGTTTGTAAGTTGGATGTTTGAAAGTAGGGGCCTGGCGTATATACTCTGCAGAAATTTGCCCTATTAGATGTTGGTGTAGCCACAAGACTGGTGGGCACAGGAATGGGCCCTGCTGTGAGTTAATAGATCAAGATTTGTAATTGCATGCACCTGTTGAACAGGGCAGAAAAATTGGGGGTGGTGGTGGTGGTGGACGGTGTTGCCACAAGACTGTAAGCTCTCACAGTTACTCTTGGTGGGCGCAGGAATGGGCCCTGCTGTGAGTTATTAGATCAAGATTTGTAATTGCAAGCACCTGATGAACAGGGCAGAAAAATTGGGCCTTTGGCGGTGGTGGTGGACGGTGTTGCCACAAGACTGTAGGCCCTCATAGTTACTCTTGGTGGGCGCAGGAATGGGCCCTGCTGTGAACTATTAGATCAAGATTTGTAATTACCCGCCCCTGTTAAACAGGGGCTGAAAAATTGTGCCTTAGGCACTGGTGCTGGTGCCACAACACTGCAACCCCTCACAGATACTGTACTTGGAGCACAGCAGTCACACGTGTTGCGAAGCATTTTTTTTAAAAATTGTAATTACCCGCCCCTGTTAAACAGGGGCTGAAAAAATGTGCCTTAGGCACTGGTGCTGGTGCCACAACACTGCAACCCCTCACAGATACTGTACTTGGAGCACAGCAGTCACACGTGTTGCGAAGCATTTTTTTTAAAAAATTGTAAGTACACGCCCCTGTTAAACAGGGGCTGAAAAATTGTGCCTTAGGCACTGGTGCTGGTGCCACAACACTGCAACCCCTCACAGATACTGTACTTGGAGCACAGCAGTCACACGTGTTGCGAAGCATTTTTTTAAAAAAATTTAATTACCCGCCCCTGTTAAACAGGGGCTGAAAAATTGTGCCTTAGGCACTGGTGTGGTGGCATGGATCATTGAGGAGGAGGAAGAGGATAGTCAGTGAACATAAGAGGACAGTCACTCAGCATCAGCATAGGCAGTCTTGAAGGGATGTGACATTAAAAATTATTTGGTTATATCCGCCTCAGGTGCCTGGTAGCTGGTGGTGATCCAAGACTGATTCATTTTGATGAAGGTCAGTCGATCAACCGAGGCGGTGGACAGGCGCACCCTATGATCGGTGACAAATCCTCCAGCAGCACTGAATGTGCGTTCGGAAAGAACGCTGGAGGCAGGACAGGCCAGTAGCTCAATTGCATACTGTGCAAGCTCTGGCCAGTGATCCATCCTCAGGACCCAGTAAGCCAGAGGATTTTCGGTGGGAAAGGTGTCCAAGTCTGACCTTGCCCCAAGGTATTCCTGAACCATGTATATCAGACGCTGGCGATGGTTGCTGGAACCGATCATACCTTGGGGCTGCGGACTAAAAAATTGTCTGAACGCATCGGTCAGACGTCCACCTTCCCCACTGCTCCTTCTGCTACTGACCGAAGCCTCAGCAACTCGTCGCCCAGGACCAGGAGTTTGTAACCTCCCAGTTTCTGGGAACGCGTTGCACAGACCTTTCTGCAAGGCCTCCCTGAGATGTCTCATCCTCTGCTCCCTCTGCGACGGCAAGATAAGGTCCGCAACCTTACCCTTGTACCGCGGATCAAGGAGAGTGGCCAGCCAGTAATGGTCCCTCTCCTTGATCCGAAGAACACGAGGATCCTTCCGCAGGCTTTGCAGGATCAGGGAGGCCATGCAGCGTAGGTTAGCTGAGGCATTCGGTCCGGAGTCTTCTGGGTCACTGAGGATGACATGATCGCCAGCCACCTCCTCCCAGCCACGTACAAATCCACTGGTTTGTTGGGACTGTACATCATCCCTAAAAGACTGCTGCTGCTGATGCTGAGTGCCAGGCTCCACCTCCATGCTCACACAATCCTCCTCCTCCTCCTCCTCCTCCTCCTCCTCCTCATCCTCTTCCTGTGTGATGGGTGGGACAGAAGGAACACTGTCCGGATAAAGGGGGCCTTGAGAGGCAAGGAAGTCCTCCTCTTCCTGCCTCTGTTCTGCCTCAAGTGCCCTGTCCATTATCCCACGCAGCGTATGCTCCAACAGGTGGACAAGAGGGACAGTGTCACTGATGCATGCACTGTCACTGCTCACCATCCTCGTGGCCTCCTCAAATGGTGAGAGGACAGTGCATGCATCCCTGATCATGCTCCACTGACGTGGGGAAAAAAAACCAAGCTCCCCTGACCCTGTCCTGGTGCCGTAGTCGCAAAGGTACTCATTGATGGCCCTCTGCTGCGTGTGCAGTCGCTGCAGCATGGCCAACGTTGAGTTCCACCTGGTGGGCATGTCACATATTAGGCGGTTCTTGGGCAGGTTCAGCTCCTTTTGCAGCTCAGTCAGCCGAGCACTGGCATTATAAGATCGGCGGAAATGCACACAGACTTTCCTGGCCTGCCTCAGGACATCCTGTAAGCCTGGGAACCTGCCCAAGAACCGCTGCACCACCAGGTTGAGGACGTGAGCCATGCAGGGCACATGGGTGAGCTGCCCCTGTCGCAGGGCGGAGATGAGGTTGGTGCCATTGTCAGAAACGACCATTCCTGGCTTAAGCTGACGTGGCGTCAACCACCTCTCGGCCTGCCCCTGCAGAGCTGCCAGAACCTCTGGCCCAGTGTGGCTCTTGTCCCCCAAACACACCAGCGCAAGCATGGCATGGCATCTTTTTGCCTGCGTACTTGCGTAGCCCCTTGTACGCCTACGGAGCACCGCTGGTTCCAAGGACAGAGCACTGGAGGAAGAAGAAGAAGAGGGGGTGGAGAAGAGAGGTGTGTCACAACCAGTAGCAGTAGTAGCGTTTTGGAGGCGTGGTGGCGGAACAACCTCCAACACTACTGCACCTTGTCCTGCATCCCTCCCAGC
Source organism: Lithobates sylvaticus (assembly GCA_028564925.1). Taxonomy (NCBI): domain Eukaryota; kingdom Metazoa; phylum Chordata; class Amphibia; order Anura; family Ranidae; genus Lithobates; species Lithobates sylvaticus. The sequence goes on along the minus strand of JAQSEC010000559.1, from coordinate 9,412 downwards.
TGCCAATAGAGTGACCCAATGGGCCGTGAAAGAAAGGTACCGTCCCTGTCCATGCCTGCTGGACCATGAGTCAGCGGTAATATGCACCTTACCGCTGACCGCCCTGTCCAGCGAGGCATGGACATTGCCTTCCACATGCCGGTAGAGAGACGGAATCGCCTTCCGTGAGAAAAAGTGGCGTTTGGGAACCTGCCACTGAGGAACCGCACATTGAACAAACTCACGGAAGGGGGCCGAGTCTACCAACTGAAAAGGCAGCAGTTGAAGTGCTAGCAATTTAGCCAAGCTAGCATTCAACCGCTGGGCATGTGGATGGCTGGGAGTGTACTTCTTTCTACGGTCCAGCAGCTGGGGCAGGGAAATTTGCCTGCTGCAATCGGACGTCGGTGTACTGCAAGTACTTGGTTGTGACACACCTAATTCTACACCTTCAGTCCTCTCAGAGCAGCTTTCAGAGAGGACTGAAGGTGTAGTGGGGATGGAGATCCCAGCTGATGAGGAGCAAGGAGAGGTCTGCTTAGTTCTTTGGTGTGGGTCTTTTATGTGTGCCTGCCAACGAGCTGCATGGCAGGTCGACATATGTCTGGTCATGCTTGTGGTGCCCAAGTGGCTGATGTTTTGGCCACGCGAGATACGCTTGAGACAAATATTGCAAATAGCAGTGGTGCGATCTGATGCACTTGTCTCAAAAAAGGCCCACACCAAAGAACTTTTCTGATAACGTGCAGAGGCAGCGCCCTGCACAGGCGGAGCTCTGCGGTGTTGTACAGTTGCTGTGCTGGCCTCTAGCTGGCCTCCAGGGGGCATCCTGCCTCGTTGGACATGTGACGCCGCATCCTCCTCCTCCTCGTCCTCCTCCTCATCCTCTCTCCCTTCAGGCACCCACGTGGAGTCAGTGACCTCATCATCCCCTCCCTCTTCACCACTAGAGCAAACCTGGCAGTAAGCTGCAGCTGGTGGAACAGTACTGCCAGATTCCTCAAGCTGGGTATCATCATCCGAGCCTTCGAATCGTTGGGCATCCTCCTGGAGCATGTACCCAACACTGTGCTCAAAGAGTTCGGGGGACTCCTCAGGAGGACATGGTGGGTCTAGGGAAGGGGTGGCTGATGATGCCATTGAGTACGCGTTGGCAGCTGCTCTGCCAGTACCCTGAGCCTGGGTGAGAGAGGATGAGGAGGATGAGGAGGGCTTGGTCATCCATTCTACCAAGCCTTCAGCATGATGCGGCTCCACATGTCCAGCTGCCGAAAACAAAGACGCGCGTGTCCCATGGCCACGTGCTGATGACGATGCACGACCACGTCCACGGCCACGGCCACGTCCACTAGAAACAGAGCCTGCCTGCCCTGTGTTCTTGGCTCTGCACGCTCTGCCTCCCCTTGGCGGTCTTCCAGCCATTGTAGTCGGTAGTCCTGTGGGTGCTGCTGAGAAGAAAATATAGGAGCTCTGTGTGATGCCACTAACACACTAGAAGTCCTATGGGTGCTTCTGCAAAGAAAATATAGGAGCTCTGTGTGATGCCACTAACACACTAGAAGTCCTGTGGGTGCTGCTGAGAAGAAAATATAGGAGCTCTGTGTGATGCCACTAACACACTAGAAGTCCTATGGGTGCTTCTGCAAAGAAAATAGAGGAGCTCTGTGTGATGCCACTAACACACTAGAAGTCCTGTGGGTGCTGCTGAGAAGAAAATATAGGAGCTCTGTGTGATGCCACTAACACACTAGAAGTCCTATGGGTGCTTCTGCAAAGAAAATAGAGGAGCTCTGTGTGATGCCACTAACACACTAGAAGTCCTGTGGGTGCTGCTGAGAAGAAAATATAGGAGCTCTGTGTGATGCCACTAACACACTAGAAGTCCTATGGGTGCTTCTGCAAAGAAAATAGAGGAGCTCTGTGTGATGCCACTAACACACTAGAAGTCCTGTGGGTGCTGCTGAGAAGAAAATATAGGAGCTCTGTGTGATGTCACTAACACACTAGAAGTCCTATGGGTGCTTCTGCAAAGAAAATAGAGGAGCTCTGTGTGATGCCACTAACACACTAGAAGTCCTGTGGGTGCTGCTGAGAAGAAAATATAGGAGCTCTGTGTGATGCCACTAACACACTAGAAGTCCTATGGGTGCTTCTGCAAAGAAAATAGAGGAGCTCTGTGTGATGCCACTAACACACTAGAAGTCCTGTGGGTGCTGCTGAGAAGAAAATATAGGAGCTTTGTGTGATGCCACTAACACACTAGAAGTCCTATGGGTGCTTCTGCAAAGAAAATAGAGGAGCTCTGTGTGATGCCACTAACACACTAGAAGTCCTGTGGGTGCTGCTGAGAAGACAATATAGGAGCTCTGTGTGATGCCACTAACACACTAGAAGTCCTATGGGTGCTTCTGCAAAGAAAATAGAGGAGCTCTGTGTGATGCCACTAACACACTAGAAGTCCTGTGGGTGCTGCTGAGAAGAAAATATAGGAGCTCTGTGTGATGCCACTAACACACTAGAAGTCCTATGGGTGCTTCTGCAAAGAAAATAGAGGAGCTCTGTGTGATGCCACTAACACACTAGAAGTCCCGTGGGTGCTGCTGAGAAGACAATATAGGAGCTCTGTGTGATGCCACTAACACACTAGAAGTCCTATGGGTGCTTCTGCAAAGAAAATAGAGGAGCTCTGTGTGATGCCACTAACACACTAGAAGTCCTGTGGGTGCTGCTGAGAAGAAAATATAGGAGCTCTGTGTGATGCCACTAACACACTAGAAGTCCTATGGGTGCTTCTGCAAAGAAAATAGAGGAGCTCTGTGTGATGCCACTAACACACTAGAAGTCCTGTGGGTGCTGCTGAGAAGAAAATATAGGAGCTCTGTGTGATGCCACTAACACACTAGAAGTCCTATGGGTGCTTCTGCAAAGAAAATAGAGGATCTCTGTGTGATGGGACTAACACACTTCAAGTCCTATAGGTGCTTCTGGGAACAAAATATAGCTCTGTGTGATGGGACTAACACACTTCAAGTCCTATAGGTGCTTCTGGGAACAAAATATAGGATCTCTGTATGATGGGACTAACACACTTCAAGTCCTATAGGAGCTTCTGGGAACAAAATATAGGTCTGTGTGATGGGACTAACACACTTCAAGTCCTATAGGTGCTTCTGGGAACAAAATATAGGATCTCTGTGTGATGGGACTAACACACTTCAAGTCCTATAGGTGCTTCTGGGAACAAAATATAGGTCTGTGCGATGGGACTAACACACTTCAAGTCCTATAGGTGCCTCTGGGAAGAAAATATATGATCTCTGTGTGATGGGACTAACACACTTCAAGTCCTATAGGTGCTTCTGGGAAGAAAATATAGGTCTGTGTGATGGGACTAACACACTTCAAGTCCTATAGGTGCTTCTGGGAACAAAATATATGATCTCTGTGTGATGGGACTAACACACTTCAAGTCCTATGGGTGCTTCTGGGAAGAAAATGTAGGTCTGTGTGATGGGACTAACACACTTCAAGTCCTATAGGTGCTTCTGGGAACAAAATATATGATCTCTGTGTGATGGGACTAACACACTTCAAGTCCTATAGGTGCTTCTGGGAACAAAATATAGGTCTGTGTGATGGGACTAACACACTTCAAGTCCTATAGGTGCTTCTGGGAACAAAATATAGGATCTCTGTGTGATGGGACTAACACACTTCAAGTCCTATGGGTGCTTCTGGGAAGAAAATATAGGTCTGTGTGATGGGACTAACACACTTCAAGTCCTATAGGTGCTTCTGGGAACAAAATATAGGATCTCTGTGTGATGGGACTAACACACTTCAAGTCCTATAGGTGCTTCTGGGAACAAAATATAGGTCTGTGTGATGGGACTAACACACTTCAAGTCCTATAGGTGCTTCTGGGAACAAAATATAGGATCTCTGTGTGAAGGGACTAACACACTTCAAGTCCTATGGGTGCTTCTGGGAAGAAAATATAGGTCTGTGTGATGGGACTAACACACTTCAAGTCCTATAGGTGCTTCTGGGAACAAAATATAGGATCTCTGTGTGATGGGACTAACACACTTCAAGTCCTATAGGTGCTTCTGGGAAGAAAATATAGGTCTGTGTGATGGGACTAACACACTTCAAGTCCTATAGGTGCCTCTGGGAAGAAAATATATGATCTCTGTGTGATGGGACTAACACACTTCAAGTCCTATAGGTGCTTCTGGGAAGAAAATATAGGTCTGTGTGATGGGACTAACACACTTCAAGTCCTATAGGTGCTTCTGGGAACAAAATATATGATCTCTGTGTGATGGGACTAACACACTTCAAGTCCTATGGGTGCTTCTGGGAAGAAAATGTAGGTCTGTGTGATGGGACTAACACACTTCAAGTCCTATAGGTGCTTCTGGGAACAAAATATATGATCTCTGTGTGATGGGACTAACACACTTCAAGTCCTATGGGTGCTTCTGGGAAGAAAATATAGGTCTGTGTGATGGGACTAACACACTTCAAGTCCTATAGGTGCTTCTGGGAACAAAATATATGATCTCTGTGTGATGGGACTAACACACTTCAAGTCCTATAGGTGCTTCTGGGAACAAAATATAGGTCTGTGTGATGGGACTAACACACTTCAAGTCCTATAGGTGCTTCTGGGAACAAAATATAGGATCTCTGTGTGATGGGACTAACACACTTCAAGTCCTATAGGTGCTTCTGGGAACAAAATATAGGTCTGTGTGATGGGACTAACACACTTCAAGTCCTATAGGTGCTTCTGGGAACAAAATATAGGATTTCTGTGTGATGGGACTAACACACTTCAAGTCCTATAGGTGCTTCTGGGAACAAAATATAGGTCTGTGTGATGGGACTAACACACTTCAAGTCCTATAGGTGCTTCTGGGAACAAAATATATGATCTCTGTGTGATGGGACTAACACACTTCAAGTCCTATAGGTGCTTCTGGGAAGAAAATGTAGGTCTGTGTGATGGGACTAACACACTTCAAGTCCTATAGGTGCCTCTGGGAACAAAATATATGATCTCTGTGTGATGGGACTAACACACTTCAAGTCCTATAGGTGCTTCTGGGAAGAAAATATAGGTCTGTGTGATGGGACTAACACACTTCAAGTCCTATAGGTGCTTCTGGGAACAAAATATATGATCTCTGTGTGATGGGACTAACACACTTCAAGTCCTATGGGTGCTTCTGGGAACAAAATATAGGTCTGTGTGATGGGACTAACACACTTCAAGTCCTATAGGTGCTTCTGGGAACAAAATATATGATCTCTGTGTGATGGGACTAACACACTTCAAGTCCTATGGGTGCTTCTGGGAAGAAAATATAGGTCTCTGTGATGGGACTAACACACTTCAAGTCCTATAGGTGCTTCTGGGAACAAAATATAGATCTCTGTGTGTGATGGGACTAACACACTTCAAGTCCTATGGGTGCTTCTGGGAAGAAAATATAGGTCTGTGTGATGGGACTAACACACTTCAAGTCCTATAGGTGCTTCTGGGAACAAAATATATGATCTCTGTGTGATGGGACTAACACACTTCAAGTCCTATAGGTGCTTCTGGGAAGAAAATGTAGGTCTGTGTGATGGGACTAACACACTTCAAGTCCTATAGGTGCTTCTGGGAACAAAATATATGATCTCTGTGTGATGGGACTAACACACTTCAAGTCCTATAGGTGCTTCTGGGAAGAAAATATAGGTCTGTGTGATGGGACTAACACACTTCAAGTCCTATAGGTGCCTCTGGGAACAAAATATATGATCTCTGTGTGATGGGACTAACACACTTCAAGTCCTATGGGTGCTTCTGGGAAGAAAATGTAGGTCTGTGTGATGGGACTAACACACTTCAAGTCCTATAGGTGCTTCTGGGAACAAAATATATGATCTCTGTGTGATGGGACTAACACACTTCAAGTCCTATGGGTGCTTCTGGGAAAAAAATATAGGTCTGTGTGATGGGACTAACACACTTCAAGTCCTATAGGTGCTTCTGGGAACAAAATATATGATCTCTGTGTGATGGGACTAACACACTTCAAGTCCTATAGGTGCTTCTGGGAACAAAATATAGGTCTGTGTGATGGGACTAACACACTTCAAGTCCTATAGGTGCTTCTGGGAACAAAATATAGGATCTCTGTGTGATGGTTCTAACACACTTCAAGTCCTATAGGTGCTTCTGGGAACAAAATATAGGTCTGTGTGATGGGACTAACACACTTCAAGTCCTATAGGTGCTTCTGGGAACAAAATATAGGATCTCTGTGTGATGGGACTAACACACTTCAAGTCCTATAGGTGCTTCTGGGAACAAAATATAGGTCTGTGTGATGGGACTAACACACTTCAAGTCCTATAGGTGCTTCTGGGAACAAAATATAGGATCTCTGTGTGATGGGACTAACACACTTCAAGTCCTATAGGTGCTTCTGGGAACAAAATATAGGTCTGTGTGATGGGACTAACACACTTCAAGTCCTATAGGTGCTTCTGGGAACAAAATATATGATCTCTGTGTGATGGGACTAACACACTTCAAGTCCTATAGGTGCTTCTGGGAAGAAAATGTAGGTCTGTGTGATGGGACTAACACACTTCAAGTCCTATAGGTGCTTCTGGGAACAAAATATATGATCTCTGTGTGATGGGACTAACACACTTCAAGTCCTATGGGTGCTTCTGGGAAGAAAATATAGGTCTCTGTGATGGGACTAACACACTTCAAGTCCTATAGGTGCTTCTGGGAACAAAATATATGATCTTTGTGTGATGGGACTAACACACTTCAAGTCCTATGGGTGCTTCTGGGAAGAAAATATAGGTCTGTGTGATGGGACTAACACACTTCAAGTCCTATAGGTGCTTCTGGGAACAAAATATATGATCTCTGTGTGATGGGACTAACACACTTCAAGTCCTATAGGTGCTTCTGGGAAGAAAATGTAGGTCTGTGTGATGGGACTAACACACTTCAAGTCCTATAGGTGCTTCTGGGAACAAAATATAGGTCTGTGTGATGGGACTAACACACTTCAAGTCCTATAGGTGCTTCTGGGAACAAAATATAGGATCTCTGTGTGATGGGTCTAACACACTTCAAGTCCTATAGGTGCTTCTGGGAACAAAATATAGGTCTGTGTGATGGGACTAACACACTTCAAGTCCTATAGGTGCTTCTGGGAACAAAATATAGGATCTCTGTGTGATGGGACTAACACACTTCAAGTCCTATAGGTGCTTCTGGGAACAAAATATAGGTCTGTGTGATGGGACTAACACACTTCAAGTCCTATAGGTGCTTCTGGGAACAAAATATATGATCTCTGTGTGATGGGACTAACACACTTCAAGTCCTATAGGTGCTTCTGGGAAGAAAATGTAGGTCTGTGTGATGGGACTAACACACTTCAAGTCCTATAGGTGCTTCTGGGAACAAAATATATGATCTCTGTGTGATGGGACTAACACACTTCAAGTCCTATGGGTGCTTCTGGGAAGAAAATATAGGTCTCTGTGATGGGACTAACACACTTCAAGTCCTATAGGTGCTTCTGGGAACAAAATATATGATCTTTGTGTGATGGGACTAACACACTTCAAGTCCTATGGGTGCTTCTGGGAAGAAAATATAGGTCTGTGTGATGGGACTAACACACTTCAAGTCCTATAGGTGCTTCTGGGAACAAAATATATGATCTCTGTGTGATGGGACTAACACACTTCAAGTCCTATAGGTGCTTCTGGGAAGAAAATGTAGGTCTGTGTGATGGGACTAACACACTTCAAGTCCTATAGGTGCTTCTGGGAAGAAAATATAGGTCTGTGTGATGGGACTAACACACTTCAAGTCCTATAGGTGCCTCTGGGAACAAAATATATGATCTCTGTGTGATGGGACTAACACACTACAAGTCCTATAGGTGCTTCTGGGAAGAAAATGTAGGTCTGTGTGATGGGACTAACACACTTCAAGTCCTATAGGTGCCTCTGGGAACAAAATATATGATCTCTGTGTGATGGGACTAACACACTTCAAGTCCTATAGGTGCTTCTGGGAAGAAAATATAGCTCTGTGTGATGGGACTAACACACTTCAAGTCCTATAGGTGCTTCTGGGAACAAAATATAGGAGCTCTGCCTGCCTGCCACGAACACACTACAAGTCCTATAGGTGCTTCTGGGAACAAAATATAGGAGCTCTGCCTGCCTGCCTGCCACGAACACACTACAAGTCCTATAGGTGCTTCTGGGAACAAAATATAGGAGCTCTGCCTGCCTGCCACGAACACACTACAAGTCCTATAGGTGCTTCTGGGAACAAAATATAGGAGCTCTGGCTGCCTGCCACGAACACACTACAAGTCCTATAGGTGCTTCTGGGAACAAAATATAGGAGCTCTGCCTGCCTGCCACGAACACACTACAAGTCCTATAGGTGCTTCTGGGAACAAAATACAGGAGCTCTGTTTGCTGCCAGTGCCTGCCTGCCACGAACACACTACAAGCCCCTCTTTCTAAATCAATCTTTCTAAATGAATCTATCTAACTCAATCTCTCTAAGTAAATCTCTCTAACTAAATCCAGCAGAGTGACACAGAACGATCCTGCTCTATCTACGCCGGAACAGCATGTGACCGGCGCAGACGGCGTGGCGGCCTTTTATAAGAGGGGGCGTGTACTAAAGCCCCTGAGCTGTAATTGGCTACAGGCGTCCTGCCTGTAGCCAATTATGGCTCTTCGAGTTTCCGGCGCTGTGATTGGCCAAGCATGCGGGGTCACAGTGCATGCTTGGCCAATCATCAGCCAGCAATGCACTGCGCCGGCCGCGCCGGCCGCAATGCATTGCGGGGCCGCTCGCATCACACGAACGTGATGCGAGCGTCCAAAATAGTTCTGGGCTCGCCGAGCGAGCGAACACCCGGTGCTCGATGCGAACATGGGTTCGCATCGAGCACCGGGCCCATCCCTAATAGCAACTAATTAGATGTTTAGTATTATAGTAACAGAACAATGAAAGATGACTGCTGCTTTGTTGCTACATGGTACTACAATTTACATTACATTACATTACATTACATTACATTTACATGTTGCCCTCTAACTTTTAAAAATGTCTGCATATTCCATAAAAGCTATAGAGGAGTATGTGAACACTTTTTATCAAAATCATATTACGTATGCATAATGGTAGTTCCTGCAAATCTCTGCAAAGAAGCATTTTATAATGAAACAACAGATGTTAAACTTTTTTTGTGTTTCTGTGGATAATAATGAATCATACTTCCTAGACAATTAATTATCAGCCTACCTAAAACAGAAAAGCATTTGAGGACAGAAATGCACATTCCTCTTTTGCCCTTCTATTTTATAACTTACA